>BMAO01009214.1:0-30735 GCA_019973975.1 Trichonephila clavata | reverse complement strand
CCAGCGAAGCGGGCGGTAACAGCTAGTAGACTATATGTGCTTTCAAATCGTTTAACCGTTTTTCAGTCAAAATTTACATCGCCGTAACCCAAAAGTCAATTATTCCCACCTTATTAAGTTTTCCCGAAAATCAACATCAAGTATATCGTCGGCCTAATTATCAAAATGCGTAACACTCTCTGGAGTGCTACGCGCTAAGTTTTTGTCTATGTTCGCCAAAATGGGCAACAACATTACAATATGGTTACCTTGATATTTTTTTAGTGTGGTAGTGTAGTTGCGATGGAAATATATTAGAATTAATTTGTATTGTTTTTTTCCGGAGGTAACCCTATTCATTTCAGACGATTTTAATTCAATTTCTTTAAAAATCTAACCATTTCTATTGTATTTGTTCTTGAAGCTACTATTTCAATCTTCTGTTGTATTTTGTGCTATTTTCGAGTATGGATAACCGCTGCTTGGCGCTTAGCACTCTAAATCAAATCAGTTCAGTTTGTGTAGTTACGCATTCTGATAATTAGGCCGAAGATGCGTAATTTTTTCAAGTGATAAATAATATTTTTCTACTGTTATTTGTAAAGTATTTGTATTATAAATGATTAAAAGTCAAATAAAAAGAAAAATAGTACATTGTATCAAGAACGAATATTGTTTAAATGTAATATAAAAATATTATAGAGAAGTTAGTAGAATTTAAGTAACAAGCAATTTTTAAGAAGTTAGAAAAAAATTTATTTTTATATATGACCTGTATGTAGGAAGCATTAGCTATCCTTAAATATTATTTTGTTAAAAACAAGATTTATATAAATTATTTTTATGTTACTTTTCTATTCTCTTTTCACAAAATAAATTACTAAAAATAATATTATGTCCTTTTTTATTATTTATATAATTTTCAAATAAAAAATAACTCTAACTGCTTCAGTTTGTGTTGTAAATTTTTATTTATTTTATTTGGTTTATAGTTATGCTATATACATCTAAGGTAGGTTTTATTGCTTACTTAAAATTACACAGTTTATTTTTCATTTTATAAAAAAATAAATAAAAAAAAACCCGACTAAGAGAGAACCAGTTAAACAGCTATTTTTTTTATTTTACTTTATAAAAAACCAAATATCTGGTTTTGAAATTTTTTCCGGTTTTTGCAAACTTTATTTTAAACATTAAAGAAAAGTTTAAATCTGAAATAAAAGATTTTTGCAAAAAAAATATTGAAGCTGTATAATTAAAAATTTTAAACATTCAATAAAAATTTACATAAGTTATAAAATGATTAATTAATATTTGATAGTGCTTATAAATTGTAATATCAAAAAACTTCAACTCTAGTGTACGTCATACGGAACTTTTGTACACATAGCCCACGAGCAAACTGGAATTAGTTTTTTTTTTTTTGAATATTTATAAAGAGGAAAAAAGGATAAATACCTTATCCAGTGAATGAAGGTGGGAATCACATGTGTCAGCCAACATTATTTGTTACGAAAAGCAACACTGGGGAAAGAAATGAAATATTAGTATATTAATTAAAATTACAATAGTGTATTTTATATAGAAATTCGAAATAATAATATTTAAAAAACAGCACTGATTCGGCCGTTACTAAATACTAAGTAACTAAAGTTTATATATATTCAAATGCATCTCTCTCACTCTCTCTATATATACATACATACTCACTTATACATGCATATATATATATAGATGCATGCATACGTACATATATGTATGTTATATATATTCATATATATATGCATATATATCCATCAATAATATAATAGTTTGCTTCTATTCTAATTGAATGCTAAGCAATAGATAATGATGCAGTATGGTAAAGTAGAATAGGCGTTGTAATACAATAGAAAACTTTAGGCTTAGGGTTAAGATTGTAGGATTAAACACAGTTTCAATGTGACAACTTTCTTTTTACTTGTTTTTATTGCTGGGATGAAATACAAGAAAACACAATTCAGTTTTCTTTTCTTCTTTCTTTTTGTAAAAACTAAATAAACTTCTAAAAAACTAAGGCCACATGAGTTTATAGTATAAAACAGTAAATACTTACACAAAATATGTAAGCAATTTAAAAATTCTAAAATTAGTTTTAAAAATATGTGATCGTTAATGACAAATAAAAAAAATACTATTATGTTGTTAAGTGGTTGATCGTCTTTTAAATTCTGGAATGGCACTTCCAAAAAATTAACTTGCTATTTTGAAGTAAATCGTAATTTATTCTGGTACTCTCTAATGAATAAACATATCTGCTTTTAACATGAACACAATTAGCATAATTAAAATCCACAATAACACCAAGTCAGAGTTCAGACAGCAATGCAAATCTGCAATCAAATTTTGCATAAAACAATGAAATGCGCAGTCACTGTCAAATGTTTGATTCCCCTATTGCTTCCCTGTATCATCTTTATACACAATAACAAGAGCTTCTAAGGACTTCTACAGTTTTTTCGCAAGTAATCACCCCAGAGCCCTATTTTTGACCCTGAATTTGGTGACATTTTGTCCTCAAATTTGTCACAAAGTTCATCCCTTAGGTCACAACTCCTCAATAACATAATGAAGACTATTCTCTCTTGTATTCAAATAATTTTTACGTTCATAATATCCTTTCAGCAGAGAAGTGAACAAATTCAGTAGGGCGAAATCGGTAAACGTAATGTACATGAATTGAAACAAACTCTAACAGTATGACATAAATTAATGGAATTAATATAAAAATTAGTATCTTTTTTTTGAAGTTTTTTTTTATCATAGAACATGATATATATGTCGAGGCGAACGTGAAAAAGTATATTTGCACTTGTGAATGCAGTCAAATTATTTATTTCAACTGAAATTGTTAGAAGCTGATTAATAAGAAATGACACCAAAACATTATTTTTTACTTAAAACCGCAATCTCATATAATATAAGAAATTAAAAATGAAGAATACGTTGTATGATTTTCCTGCATTCGTAAACATATGCTTATATAACTTGGAAAAAAAGAAAAAAATTAGCGCATATTAATGCATGGTAGTAACCAAGGATGGCAAGATTAATGCATGCTATGGTATACAGTTCATAATGTAAAAAAATTAACAGGAAAAAAACCATACTAAAATTATTTCCAAATTGGGTATGTTGGATAAATGGGAAACAAATTGCAAGATGTTTGTAATTTTTTGTTATTCATCACATTTATTTTCAGTAATCAAAGATTTCTACAATTATGAAAAATTAGTTGTTAGCCTTTGCAATTTTATTTCTAGTCTTAGGAATTCCATTAAAATGAAACAATTGAGATAAGATATTATTTTCAATGGAAATTTCACTAATCATATAAAGCAAGAAACAAGTATAGTAAGAAATGTTAATAGTTTTCCCTATTCATAAGTAGTTTTTCTTGAAAATAGGGAAAATTTAGGTAAATTTAATCCGAAAACTTATTCAAAATGAAATTGCTCGACAAAGAATTGGTTTTTGTTTCGTTTGATTTTGCTATATTTTTTGTTCTTTTTGAAAAAAAAAAGAGTTATACTGGATGTTGCCCGAATTCGATCGAAAAATTCAAAGGGGTGACAGTAGGCAGCATGGAAATGACAAATCACCATAAAACATGGGGTCGCAAACCACGTTTAGTCGGAGAAATTCACAAAGACAGTTACGATGAGTGTGATGTCGAATGAAATGGAAAGGGGCAATACGAGGTAAGAAATAAATTTATTAGACGTAAAGTATGTTTACAATGCGAACAATGCATCACAGTTTGACGTCCGAAATGCAACGACAAGTGATTATCACAGGAATTGTTTGAAGTTGTTACCGCGTAGGTAATAGCATAGCCGACACTGACAGACGATGGATTGTAAGACGCGTTCAAACAAATCCGGTGTGCTAGCGATCTCAGCTGAAACGACGACTATTCATACCGCGAGATCCTTCATTGTAGAAACCAGCTTCTCACACCCAAGAGATTTCAGGTGGTCCAAAAAGAAGAATTTCAAAGGATTGATGTCCAAGGAACGTGGTGGCTAAACAACAGGTCCACCACGTCTAATCCACTTCTTGTATGTATTATGGAGATGGTTTCGCACCAGAATGAAAAAAATGTGCTGGTGCACCATCGTGCATGAGCTACACTTTGTGGTGCACAGTGGCCGCAACTCCTTACAGCATCTCCAAAAGAAGTGGGAAATTTGCATACGTGCAGGTTTCTTCAGCCCTGTTACGGCACTTCCAATCCGCCACTCTCCTTGTCTGGTTCATCGTCCTTCCGATGGCTACTATTATCGGAAATTTCACCGACTAAACGTGGTTTACAACCCTATGTTTTGTAGTGGTTTGTCATTCCCATGCTGCCTACATTCCACCCTTCCGAATTTGGTGGTCGAATTCGGTAGAACCTTGTATAATGATAGAGATCTAAAATAAAGGAATAATTTCTTAAGTGTTTTAAGCTATCCTATTCAAGTAAATGGCTGAATGAAGAAATAACAATATGCATGAGATGAATGAAATGGATAACAAAGCGCAAAAAAGAAATATTGTTTTTTCAAAATATGGAATACAAATAAGTTTCTGCCGTTTGCCAAAAGACGGCATTTCAGTAAATTGTTAACATTTACAGGCATAAAATGTCATATTGTAACGTTGGACATCTGACTACATCATAACTTTGCAGTATTAGCTATTTTGTATCTTTGTATCACTTAATATTTTTCATTAAAAATGTCGTTTTGAGGCGAATGAGTGTCATTTACGGGAAATTTGATTTACTCTTTAATTTGCTGAAATATACAGTTAAGGACCATCGATTCCTGGTAGAAGCTTATAGTGAGGCTGCTTTGAGTGAGAGAAATTGTAGAGAGTGGTATCAAAATTTTAAGAACGGTGAGTTTGACGTCGAAGACAAAGAACATAGCAGAAGATTATTGGAGAAAGATTCATTTCAAACGCTAGTAAAACTTGCACTAACATTAAGAGTGACTCAGCAAGCAATTTCCCATCGTTTAAAATCGTTGTGAAGGATTCAGAACCAAAGAAATTTGGTTCAATGTGAAATGAAGCGAAGAAACGTTGAATATTGATTTTGCACGTGAAATGCTGCTTGCCAGGCATAGATGAAAGGGGTTTTTGCTTTGTATAGCCACTGGTGATGACAGATGGATCTACTTCGATAACCCAAAGAAGAAAAATGATGGGGTCTTCAACAGCCCATTGTTCATGGGAAGAAACTCATGTCATCTATTTGGTGGAATCAGCTTATTGTCGTGTATTATTTGTTACTCTAACCGAACGAAGCCCTTACTAGGGCTTGCTACCGAACACAATTGATGAGATTAAGAAGAGTGCTCAAGGAAACCCCTCCACTACTACTCCAAATACGACAAAATTATTCCCCTGCATGATAATGCTCGTCTACAAGTTGCAGCACCGGTCAGAACCTACTTAGAAACACTCAATTGGAAAATCCTACCCACCTGCCGAATTCACCAGACATTGCCCTTCCGATTATTCCTTGTTCCGATCGACAGCACTTCACATCATATGAAGATACCAAAAATTGGGTCGATTCATGGATAGTTTCAAAAGACGAAGTGTTCATCCCACACGGTATTCGTATGCTACTAGAAAGTAGGGGAAAAGTAGTGGATACCGAAGGACAATACTTTGAATAAAATACAATGTACCGTGTTCTTTCGTAATGGGTGCTAATTATTGATAAAAAATGGCGGAAAAACTTATTTGTACTCGTTATAAGTAGTTTATTTTCTTTTTTAGACAGTTTATTCTTTCAGGAAACACCTTGAAAGCTTTTATGGTTAACGTTTTCATTTTGATTTATGTTTTTACCGCTTCTTTAAATTTAAAAGGTTCAGTAGTTAGAATTTAAACAAAAAGTATCGCAAGATTTATTCAGTGGTTATTATAGGCACTACGGGTTGAAGACCCTTAGTGTAGAATATACTTCTAAACAACTCATTTTGAAAATAATAGAAAAATGACTTCTGTCGAGATGATACTAATAAATGGGGATGAAATTGATATAATTCTTCATGGTGAATTAACGTAAGCAAAGCTTGGCAGCGAAATTTAATGTCGAGGAGGCATAGTAATAAAGCAGTTTCGTTAAAAACATTTTTATTCTTTAAATAATTCAAGTGAAACTTCTCACCACTGAAGCAATTAAAAACATTAAGTTAAAAAAAAATATAATCATCAAAATATAATATTACCAAACTTTGGTTAACTGATTCGAACCATCTTTAAAAAATACTGAGCAACAAACCAGTTGCACATCTCATATGCCTCCAATCGAAGAGCAATATCGCCTCGTCCGAAACCGACGATCTTTTCTCAACCAACCTCTGTCTCCTTAAATACTTCCACGAGCCAAGTTAGTTAAATTTACATTGTAGCCGTTGCCAACTACAAATCTCGCACAAAGGTTGGGTTCGAATCAGTTTATTTACTTGAGATCATGGCGCGTGGTTGGAAAAACTTAAGGACCATAAAAATTCGGATCCTAAAATAATTTTTTTTTCAAATGTCTAACAATCGGCCCCCTTTTTCCAACCTCCGCACCATTATCTCTTACAAATCAGTAATATAATTTCATTTTATAAAAATATGTTGCATACAATACTTTATTCACAATATCTTTATTGCAAGAGACAAATATTTTAATCTAAATAAACAAAGTTCCATTCTCTTAAATAGAAAATAGTTTTCTACAAAATTCTATTAATTTTTCCTTTATCATGGGTTTAGTAAAAATATCTGCCAAATTACTTTTGGTACTAACATATTTAATTTGAAAAACCTTGGCTTTTATTAAATTCCTTAAGAAATGGTAACGAACATCGATATGTTTCGTTCTATAATTTTCTACTGGTGAACTGGAAAAACTTATAGCAGCTTGATTGTCACAGAATATTACATTTTCACATAATTCCAAATTCAAACTTTTATCATTAATTATATTCTTTAACCAAATAAATTCCTTTGCTGCTTCCGTTAAACTAACATACTCCGCTTCCATAGTAGACAGACTAACGGATTTTTGCTTGAAAGTTCGCCAGGAAATTGGAGTTTCGTCAATGAAAGTTATGAATCCTCCCATCGACACTCGGTCATCCCTATTTGTAGCAAAATCTGAGTCTGAGTAACATCTTAATTTTAGTGATTTAACTTTTGAAAGTTCCAATTTATATCTTTGAGTGTATTTTAAATAACCTAATAATCTCAATAAACAATTCCAATGTTTTATTCCTGGGTTTGATTGGAATTGGGATAGTACATTCACTGCATACATAATATCAGGTCTTGTGCGTATAGCAATAAATGACAAGGATCCTATTAAATTTCTATAAGGAAACGTTAAAATTTCTTCGCTAGTTTTGGGCGAATCTAATTTGGAAAGAATTTGACCTTTTGATATAGGCAATGAACTTACAGGATATTTATATTTTTCATAAATTTTACATAATTTCTGAATGTAATATTTTTGATGTATAAAGAGACCATCATCTTGTTCTTCAAATTCTATTCCCAATAATTTCTTTGTTTTACCCAGAATCTTTAAATCAAAATTTTTCTGTAATAATTTTATTACAAAATTTACGTTTTCAGTTTCTGTAAAAAATATTATGATGTTGTCTACATAAAATAATAGAATTACATTATTTTCAAACATATATACACAATTAACCCACTCTAATTTCTTAAATTTCAATTTAATTTATTTATTTTCTAATTCCAAAACCACTGTCGGCCACTCTGGTGAAGACCATATATTGCCTTATTTAACTTACACACTTTGTTAGTATCAGTTTCATATCCAGTTGGTTGCTTCATAAAGATAACAGTATCTAAATTAGCATATAAATAGGCATTAGTGATATCTACTTGAACATGCATCCATTTCCACCAGCATACACAGATAGTGAAAAATAATCTTACAATAGTAAAGTTAACAACTGGACTAAATACCTCGTCAAATGATTCGCCTTTTAATTGTGTGTTACCTTGCGCAACTAAGCGAGCTTTGTATCTAACTATTTTATTATTTTCATCACGTTTTACAGTATAAACCCAACGGTTTCCTAAAATTTTTATGTTGTCTGGAGGATCAACCAAATCCCGAATTTTGCGTTCCCTCATTATGTTTATCCATGCATCATGCCATTTAGATGCTTCCCTGGATCTTATTGCCTGTTTATAACAGGAATATCTACTTCAACCATATTAACTTCCTGGGATTCAGTATCTTCCTTTCTAAAATCAAACAAACTCGGGTCATAATGAATGTTATTCTTATTACAGTATCGTTCTATCTCGTTAAAAGATCTCAAACGGGTTGCTGTCCCTTCGATACCATAATATACGTTGGATCCAGTTACTTCCCTACCTATATTTCTAATCCACTTAACCTCTGAACATGGGATTAAGCTACGATTATCAGAAGATAAATCTAGTTTTTCAAATAATGTTGTGGGAGTTTCTGTACTTGTCTTTGAAACTAAACGACTCGCTAACGAATCTCTTACAGTATCAAAATCGTCCTCCTCATCATCATAATCAGGAAAGTTTAAATCAAGTCTGGGATAACCATTAGTTTTCGGTTTAAAATCAATTCCTTTCCTATATTCATCGAATCTTACATTAATAGTCTCGACTAATTTATTTTCTTCTATTAACCATATCCTATAACCCTTAGTACGCTGTGCATAACCCATCATAATTCCTATTTTTGCACGCATATCGAATTTCTTTTTAACCTGTTTTGGAACACCAGCATATGCCAAACATCCAAAAGGTTTTTAGATGCAATATTGATGGTTTTCTACCTGAATATTTTTCGAAAGGGGTTTTCTCACCGTCTTTGTGACAAATTCTATTCCACGCATAAGTGAAGCAAAGTAATGCTTCTCCCCAAAACTTGTGTGGAACTTCACTCGACTTAAGCAATGCTTTAATGCCATCTACAGCGGTTAAATTGTATCTCTCCGCTACCCCATTCATTTCCGGCGTATATGGATTTGTTACCTCGTGCTTTATACCCAGTTCTGCCAAAAAAGTATCCATATCTTTATTACAAAATTCTAGTCCGCCATCAGTTTTAACTGCTATTAATTTTCTATTTAGAAAACGTTCTGCTCGTTTCTGAAATCTTATAAACGTATGAAATACGTCCGACTTTTTCTTAATGGGAAATACAGTCACTTTTCTCGAGTAATCGTCAATTATACTCAAGAAATATTTATTACCGCCTTGACTTTCAGTTGGCATTGGACCACAAAGATCCATATGCAACAATTCCAGTGGACGTTTTGATCTTACGGCCCCGTCTTTTTAAAGGAAACTCTCTTGGACTTGGCTAATTTACATGGAATACAAGGCGACTTATTATCAGCTAAACGTGGGAGACCTCTTACACTATCATTTTTACTAGTTTTTATCAAGTAATCGTTATTAATATGGCAAAAGCGTTGATGCCATATTTCAATTGATCCGCATTTTGTTTTGTCAGTTGCATTAACAACTGAATTTATTTCTGTACTCTTGGGTAAAATATAATGGTCAGGCTTAAAAAAATACAAATTTTCGTGGCGTGTCGCCGAGAACAACTTTAGCCAGTCTTTATTGAAAACGTTAATTTTACCCTTGCTACCCACAAAATGCGCACCTTTACTTTCTAATCTGGAACCGGATATCAAATTTCTTCTTAACTTGGGACTAAATAAAACATCTGAAAAAGTTATTTCATGAAAACTATCCTTATATTTTACCAAAAATTTAAGTTTACCGATTCCCTCTATTGGACAACTTTTATCCTCCGTTGCTAACGACATTTTCATGTTAGATATTGGTCTAAAATCTAAAAATAAACTCTTGTCATTACAAAAATGACTCGTGGCAGCCGTATCTATTACCCAAACACCTTTATCAGAGTTTTCCTCAAATAAGTTACAATTAGTAACAAGGTGCTTATTTAATTCTATAATACTACATTCAGCTTCACAAAATCTTAAATTTATATTAAACTCTGTGTTATAAGTTTCACTTGCAGTTGAAGGAGGCTTTTCTCGAGACTTTTTCTCTTTACAATTTACTTTAAGATGCCCATATTTATTACATAAATAACAATGACCTATCATCTTACTAGACCGTTTTAAATGTTTGGTAGTTTTACAGTTAAATACCTTACCGTCCTTTTTCTGATATTCTGTTTTACCACTTGGATCTGCAGGAGTTGCAGTCGTACCACCAGGAACTGTATTTACATTTCTAGGAACTTTGCTCAACTTCTTTGATAGGAAATTGCTGAAGTAAACGGTCTCCGTTTTATCCAAGTCTTGCTTCATAAGTTGAAGACGATTGGCTTCCAATATCAGCTCCGCTTCAATTTTTGACAGCTGTGAAGTCCTCTTCTTTCCATCTGTAAATTTGTTGCACGGTAGACTGGAATTCCTGAGGAAGCCACCATATTAATTGAAACCCTATGTAAAGGTCGTTCAATTTATGACCTGCCTCTTGTAGCCTGGTTGCCGCCGTCTTTACACGAGATATGAAGATTCCGACATCTTCCCTTGGTTGGTATCTTGTTCCGAAGAATTCATCCAAAAGCTGGATAACCCTGGCTCTTGTAACTGGTTCAAAGTGATCCTTTAATATTTTCCATGCCACTACTCCATCAGTTGTTTCTGTTATCAGATTCTTCAGATCTGAACTGATGTTAGTGTAAATCAGCGTATAGCATCGATCTTTCCGTAGTTGGAAGTCACTTTTCCTTGTAGGTTGCCCCTTCATCAGGTTCCTCTGGCTTGGTCTGTATAATCAATTGCCAGCAACCATAATGCATTAAGATTACTTGCATATCATGTTTCCATGTGTTCCAATTATTTTGGGTTAACACAGGAATCTGATTATTCACTTCCATATTCGATACTCTATTTAGTATACCAGCAACTGAAGTTCTTCAGAAATAATTCTATACTGGAACAATATTTAAATGGACAAAGTTCATGTTCTGGTTCAACTGCTTAACCTGCCTCGACATAGAACGTGGCCTGGGCCCATAACCCCTATGATATAATTCTTCATGGTGAATTAACGTAAGCAAAGCTTGGCAGCGAAATTTAATGTCGAGGAGGCATAGTAATAAAGCAGTTTCGTTAAAAACATTTTTATTCTTTAAATAATTCAAGTGAAACTTCTCACCACTGAAGCAATTAAAAACATTAAGTTAAAAAAAAATATAATCATCAAAATATAATATTACCAAACTTTGGTTAACTGATTCGAACCATCTTTAAAAAATACTGAGCAACAAACCAGTTGCACATCTCATATGCCTCCAATCGAAGAGCAATATCGCCTCGTCCGAAACCGACGATCTTTTCTCAACCAACCTCTGTCTCCTTAAATACTTCCACGAGCCAAGTTAGTTAAATTTACATTGTAGCCGTTGCCAACTACAAATCTCGCACAAAGGTTGGGTTCGAATCAGTTTATTTACTTGAGATCATGGCGCGTGGTTGGAAAAACTTAAGGACCATAAAAATTCGGATCCTAAAATAATTTTTTTTTCAAATGTCTAACAGAAATAAAAGTAGATTTTTTTAAAAACAATTTCCATTTTTTTGAGAAAGTACTTTAGAGGTATTAAGAGGAGTTAAGGGAACAAACTCTCTTCACTTTGATATATGTTTGATAGGTTTTCATTAAATTATCAGAAATAATAATATATTGATGCCGACGCGGAAACTTTAGTAATTACACTGAAGAAGTGGCATATAAAGTATCAAGAAGATTCTCTAAGTATCTTTTTTTTTATAGGATCAACTATTCATAGATAAACATTATCATTAATCACTTATTCATGCTAAAATTGATTTCGAAATGATTTTTAACGTTGATATATACTAATTTATACTTTTTGTGAAAGAAAACGTATGTCGATAGAAAAAACAACTAACAACGAACTATCCATTTTTTGTTTTACACTGTTGTATGATATCAGCCAAAATAAAGGAAAGACTGTACTCTAGGATAGCTTACAACATACTCCAGTACAGATCATTCTAAGAAAAAGCATTAAAGAACGACTCAAAAAAAAAAAAAAAAAAAAAAAACGAGATTAAGAACTAAGAATATCTAAGAATAAGGTGAATGAAATGGGCTAGAAATAGTAAAATAAATATTACTTTAAAAATATTTTTTTCTTTAATATTTTCCTTGAAACATAAAAACATCGACATCTCTAACATAAAAATAAACACTCCAAGAAAGCATTATTCGAATGAGATGAACGGGTGTACGAAACCTTGCGATAGAATACGAAGAAGATCAATTATTGGTAATCATTGATTGAGAGAGAGACAAATTGGAGTCTCAGCACGATGAAACAGACCACCCTGATGGTGTACAAAACATTCTAAAGTTATATAAGACATAACTCCTATGTAAAAATAGGTCCATCAACCCACGTGGATTGTACC
This sequence comes from Trichonephila clavata, assembly GCA_019973975.1. Classification (NCBI taxonomy): domain Eukaryota; kingdom Metazoa; phylum Arthropoda; class Arachnida; order Araneae; family Nephilidae; genus Trichonephila; species Trichonephila clavata. The sequence goes on along the minus strand of BMAO01009214.1, from coordinate 18,220 downwards.
AATGCCTCGTAGATGGATTCAAAACAGTTCAAAACGGTGTCATTTAAGAGATTACGTGCAATTTGATTAAAAAGCATTGTGGTTAAATCGTAGGGTAGTTCGACAACATCCAATATACATATAGCTTTTTTTCTTTTTGCGAGAAAAGTTTGACTGATAAAAATAACTATTAGAAATAAGTTATTCATTGTAAGTTTTACGCTATAGCCTGAGTCATCCAGTCGAAATGAAGACAACACTAATATCATAGGGTAGTGTACAACCTTGATTCTGAACAATTCATCATGGAGAAAGGACGAAGAATATGTTGAACGAAAAGAAATGCGCGACCTCATGATATGTGCTTGTTGAGAATTCTTGGGAATTACGACACATGCATTTATTGAAAATAAATTCTTTCTCAGAGACTTTTACAAGAATTGCATTTATATTCTGTGAAGGAAGTGAGTGTGCACACGATATTATTCATTGATAATACTATTTATTGTTTTATTATATTTTATTGTTACATTAGGGCCATTCCCTTTGTTAAGGACAACCCTCCACACATTCTCAAGCTTTTCCCTACATTCAAAATACCGAAGACATTAACATCGAATTTCGGATTCAAAGCCACTTCATCAGAAAGTGGGTGGTTTCACTTCATAAAACCACCAAAAAAGTTGTATCTAGAAGGTTTGGGCTAATTTTCGTAGGATAAATTGTATTTTGAAGTTATTCAAGACACCAACAGTTAAGTTTTGTTACACTGACTTTTTCAAATTTTTGACGCTTACATAAGCTTCCCAAAAACTTAAGATACAAAGCTTCTAAATAACGTCAAAACACACTACCAAATTAAATGATCTCAAAACGTTTAAATTTGTTGAATTGCCAACTGATAATATCATTTAAAAGTAGAAAATCATCTCTTGGCTAATATTTATTGAATTGATCGATTTATATATGTTTGGAAAAAGATAAGAATATAGGTGGTCTGATCATAAAACACCACTCTTCAAAATAGAGGTTAACTTATTAATAATAAAAGCAGCTTTCTCTTATCTAGGAAAAAAAATTTCAAGACATTTAACTTCCCAATAATTGAATCCCCTGCTATCGGTATACGAAATATCTTGAGGACATATTTTAGACGAAGCTCTCCTTTTTACTCAATACGTCCACAAATAAAGGTAAAATTCACAAGTACTGTGTAGTCTAAATAAGTAGACGTAACAATCTTCTTACTATACCCTGATCCACAAATCAGTTCTAACATTTCCTCTCTAGTTTGAGAACATGCAGCAAAAGATGCTTGTTAATTTTTTTTAAAGAGCTCAGGACTTAATTTTAAGACAGATTCTAAATGCCGCTGGTTCATGAGAAATTCAAATCTCAGTACAGCGAGTAAAACCCCTAAAAAACTGCCAATTACTTACTTTCAGAAAAATAGAGAACTTAAATAACACCATCATAAATAATATAGACATATATACCTAAGCTTCCATAGACCTAAAAATATTTAATAAATTCTGACTTCATTTATTGTAATACTTTTATCCTTTCTTGCACAATTTAAGTTCCAGCAGTTTGATCGAACTAAAACTATCGAAAGGATATTTGTTATTATAAAATAATTGTTTTCTACTCAATCGAATAATAATGAGATTTTTACAGATTTTTTTCTTTATAATTTGGATTGAGCTAAATCATTATCTCAGCATTTATGTTTCGATGTATTAAGTCAGAGTGTCTAAGCAAAATTAACTTTTACGTGTATTGTAAAGAGAGTTAAGGTAAAAGTAACACATAATTGATAACTTTTTAAATTTTATAAACGTGAAAATTTGAAAGAAAATTTCTAAAATCGGAAGAATGATGGAAATCAGAAAAATGATGGATATTTTTTCATGATAATTTGCAGTATTATATAAATTTTAATATTTGTTTTATGACATGTTATTCATTAATTAGAAAATAACAAAATAAAATTTAAAATAATACTTATCTAGTATTATAGACCGTTTTCAAATATGAGAGAGCTTGAGATAAGAACCTTTTGAATGCCTTTTTTTAAAAATACATAGCTATTGTACTACAAAGTGATAAGAGAGAGTGGTAGAAAATAAAAAGATTATTTACTCAATAATGTGACAGTAATGAAAAATGGATTAAGTGGCTTATTAACATCACACTACGGATCGACACTAAGATAACGGACCTCTCAAATTTGAATTAAGGTCAAGTGGTGAGGGCGACACCCGAGTTGGTACCTTACTCTCCGAACTTCCACACCTGATCAGTGCGAGGACTTTGAACTTCGACGGAACTGACGTGCACCAGTCCCTCTACACGGTAGATGTTTTGTGTCACTAGGACTCGAACCCATGGCTAGTCAAAAACAACGCCGTGTGCGAGCTCGTGACTGAGCACTTGGCTACCACAGCCACAGTGAAAAATATTTGATGGTTTTAATTTAATTTAATGATTGTTAAATTGTTTTTAAATGTCTGCGATGAAATTACTCGGATTTGCCAAGAAAGTTTTGTCATGCATTGAACTAATATAAATATTTTGTAAAGGGTAGTTTCTGCCTTCACGAAGTTGAATTAAGTCCATTAAAACGAAATGCAAGATTATCCAAATTGTAAAACATGATTATTTGAACTCTGCCGTGTAGTTCGAATAGAATCATTTGCTAGCTTCACACACACAATTCAACTGTGCTTCGGCCATGAGGCAAGATAATCATTAGAGATTGCATCCATTGAAAAACCCAATCCTTTGTTAAACAACCGATGTAACATTCAGAGATAGTCTTTTAAGTGGTTTCCTCATTTTCCGTATTCACCTGATCACTCTTTGGATGTTTATAATATTAACTGTATTCCCTTTAAAAAGGCGGAGGAAATTTCAAAATTTGACATTTTTTTCTCCTTCAAAATACCTGAGCACTTATATATTGTGCGCGATTTATTATATTGCATTGCTTAGAGATTTACAAGTCCTTTTTGAACAGTAATTTTTTACAAAAAATCTTAAGATATATCTGGAACTTCTGGTATGAGAAAGTTAATTTGTATAGCATTTGCGTATTTATGTATTTTCCTCTTTCCTGTTAATCCGATTTATAAATTTTTAAACTACAGTAGAACGTCGTTTATCTGAATTATTTGGGACCGGAAACCATTCGGAAAAGAGATTGTTCGGTTAACCGAAAACCGAATGCGATCCATGCAGTATATGAAACCGGAGACTATACGAATATTGAAAATCATCACATGAGGGAAACGTGCTTGAAGAAAAGGCAAAATAGGTGCAAAATGTCACAATTTTACCTTTATTGTGGAAAATAATCACTTATTTTTCGCTGTACCATTATACACCTTCGTTTTTTCACTGTATGGTCTCTGATTCTCTTCAGCAGTAGTAGTTGAGTAGGACAGCACTCTGATTGTTCTTCGTACCACTCCATTTGGTGTGGTAGTTAGGAGAGGGGGTTCCAGCTCAGGTGTCGTCCTCGTCACTTGACCATGGTTCAAAATTACAAGGTCCATCGCCAAAAGCCCTCGTGTAACTGAACAGAGCGACGTTAATATTCACTCACGTACCACTCCATAGCTGTCTCTAACGCTAAAAACGCGTCAGCATTTGATAGACCCTTGCTACTTCCGTTGTTGTTGTTTAGCGTCACTTTTGGCCTTACACGAAACAACTGTTGAGAACATTGCACTGTTCGAAAACGTATCCGGACTTTGGTCCGGATATTTGACACTCCGGATAATAAACGTTCGGATAAACGACGTTCTACTGTATATACATTTTGTAAACATCTTTAGGAAATATAAATGAAAATATATTCAATGAATACAATTAAATTTCCTTTTAATAAATACTTATTTGAAAGGTCCAAACATCTGATGCAAGTTAGTTATTATAAGATGTAATAAAGGTCTCTAAAAATATTTAATTAAATAATTCTCAAACTTTAAAAACAAAAATTTTTTTTTAATATCTGCTTATTTGCATCTATTGACCATTTCCTAAGCAATTTATAACTATCTTCAATTTGAAGTTAAAAGCAAAATAGTGTCAAGGAAACAAGCAAGAAATGACACAATCCCCAAATAAAAGAAATAATAAAATCCAATAAGGAAATAAATCAAAATATATTAATGTTAATAGAGTTAATTTGTTGAAATTTCAAAGCATAGCGAGGATTGTTATCATTGTCCAGAAATAGTTACTTAAGTTTCATTTTTAAAATTTTCTTCGATTTTCTAACGCGTACGCAATTTTCATTTAAAAGTAAAATTAAAATTAAATGTAAATGTTTTGTGTTTGTTAGTTGTGTAGAGGCTACAATAATCGCGAAAATGATTTGTTCTTGATGTTCTGCAATGTAAAATTTAGAAATAGTGAATTTCTCTTAAAAAAAAAGAAAGAATATTTAGTTATAAAACTTAGTGTATGTTTCTTTAAAATATATCCCCCAAAAATAAAATATTAAAAAAATATGAGCCATTAAAGTAAACTCCCTTGTTTTAGAATAATCAATCGTGTTTTTAGAATAATTAATTATGACGCTTTACCTAATATTCATACATGTTAAAATATTGTTGTCTTTTATACTGCAATTTATTTATTTCATCTGAAACAGTTCTACTTTTTAACACCCTTTTATAAGCTACACTTGTATGTAACGGAATCTTTGAATTCCCTTTTTACCCACTTTATAAAGTCAGATTAATTCGAAATTTTGCTCACTTGTCCAGGACCGATGAAAATACAATAATTTGGTAATTTTTCCCCGTTGTCCTGATCAGGATCATAAGGATTAAAGATTTCCCATTTTCAGATCCCATCCCCCATCTGGCGATTAAATTCAGATCCCATTTCCAGATTTGGTGACTAATTCCAGATTTGGCGACTAAAAGATTAATTTACACAACTTAGTTCGATTAACTATAAAAGGGTGTTTTTAGTTTTTTTAAACTATAATTTTTATTATGCTTAATTATTCACTACTTGAGTTAACCAAAAATCTCTCAGAAATTGTGTACATCTAGAGAAAGAACAAAATTTGTATTGAATTTCTCATTGCATATTTTGATAAAACAGAAAGAAAAACTATACAATTAAAAATATTTACGCTATTTAAGAATTTCCTATAAACAATCTATTTATCTTCAAACGTAAACAATAGAGTGTCAGAACAGTTTTACACCACTTCTGGCTGTCCTTTATGAATCTCTTTGTCAAACGCTTTCAATCCGAAACATTTACAAATTCCTTGCTTTTAACAATCAATTGGTAGGTTGTATTTCATAACACATTTAGAGTACAATGAACGTAAAGTGTGTTGGATATATAATCTAAAATTGCTTTCTGTATGTATATACAATAAGTTATGGTTTTATACTTTATATTATTTTTGAATAGAAATTTTTCAAAATGTAAAATTTTCTCTAAAAAAAATAGCTTTTCTTTTCGATTCAAGCGAAACTTGCCTACTGGAAATTTTATATGCTATGGAATAGCTTCAGATATTAAATTAAAAATATGGAGAAATACCGGAAAAATTGATTTAGTTAAAGTAATTTAGATACATATCTTGAATTATGTTTAAAATATGAAATATGTTTGAGTGTTAAATTAATCTGAACTTACTATATTAACACAATTTTCCAAGTATTATAACTAGATTCTTTTTCTAGAGCTCGATATATTAAATATTTAAGGTGAAACATTTTCGCCTACCTTTTGATCTCATGATAAAAGTTGCAGAGCTGTTTTGAAATATATAATCTGCAACGAAGGAAAATTAGAGATACTAAAAAGAAACAAGGTTTGACATAAACATTTCCAACTTAAAGAAAACTTTACTATTAACTGATTCAAACTAGCCTTATACGAGAGGGAACGCGGGAAATGCTGTATCCTTTTTTTATATATATTAAACTTTTTTCATAGTAGTTTTAGGTTCAATTTCAAATCACATTCCGTTAAATTTACTTAAGTACTTTTAATGATGTAGATAGCAATTTTTACAATGCCACCTTTTTTGTGATCTAGATATAAAACAAGTTATTAAGCTGGAGGGACCACTAAAAAACTTCGAATTATTAAGAGTTTGAATTATCAAGAGGATAGAAAAAAATCCCCAAAATCTACGAAGAGGAATTTTTTTTCTAACACATTTAAATTTTAAACTATGTAATAAAACAACAGTTGTACACATGTATGAACTTATTTTAAAGTATTTTTAAAAAGTACATATTATACAGTATAAATATTTTACAGAAATTAAAAGTCCTGTATTAAATAATACATTCAATACAATCATACACAATCCTACGCATCTCTTCTTCACAATAGCGGACCATCCTTTCTGAACGCATGTGAAGTAAAGTCACTTGATAAACGAAAGATATGAACCACTGACAACAGGTGTGGCTGGTCAATTGTCCACTTAAAGGAATGAAAACGATAAAAGTGTCTTTTCGCCTGAGGAACTGGAAAACACTAAGAAGGGACGGTACAGAGATGGTCATCAGAGAGGCTACGTTATACAGGGGGGACACGCAGAGACAACACAACGCCAAACTTGTAAGCTCCAACCTGCTTATTACAGGACTGCACATGATAGTGAGTGTTAGAATTGTTGAGAGTTTTATAAGATAACTTCGAAATATTGAGTGTACGAAAACGTATTGTTTTAGTTTGAAATATCAAGAGTTTTTCTAGGGACTTCGAATTATTGAGAGGTTCGTATTATCGAAGGTTTGAATTATCGAAAGTCAACTCTCTCTCTCTCTCTATATATATATATGTATGTATATGAGATAGAAAAGCAGGATATTCAATTTCTTAGAAAGTAATGCACTTCTTTTTAAATGTATAAGAAAAAGATTGTGCCTATTATCTTTTATATTTTCATTTCTCTCTTTTTTGTGTGTTTTGATATTTTTTTTTACATTTTAAATCTTAATTCAGGGGTCGGCAACCTATGACACGCGGTACAATTCTCAGTGGCACTCTTAACAAATTTGTCAGTTTTTGAGTAGGTGGAAGTTGATAACTTTGTAATGGACTTTATTTGACAAACAACTTCTGAATTATGGACAATTATCGAATTATGAAAAGTTCTGAAAGATAACTCTAAAGATAAATTTACAGCTTTTTTGTAATTTATTGAATGTCATTTTTGTTAATCCAATTTAATTGTTTGAAGAGAGAAAATTGCATGTACTCTGCTTTCTCTCCGCTTTTGGTTATTCATATCTATAAGTAAAAAATCTTTCCTCATATAAGGAATATTTCGAGTCCGCAAAGAAATTGTTTAACGACTGAATGCTCAGAATCGTGGCAAATTGAAAGTTACAAACTATACCCCTTATTTTACAATATGAAAGTAGAGAGGTGAAAGCACACTGAATTCGCATTAAACATTTTATTTATCTATTTATTTAAGTTATAATGAAAGAAAGTACTTATATTTTACTCGTATGGTGTCTATTCCTTATTTTAATAAATATGTTTAAAACTACATTATATATGTACTATTTAATTTTTTATATTTTTGTTGAAGAAATAGTTATATATTTTATTCTGTTTATTTTTTATATTAAAAATATCTTTAAACGATACAAAATTAATGTTCGTGTGATAACTGTAAAATTTGTATATTTGTCCTCTATTCTCTACCTCTGCATGCATTATCGTGGGAATCGAATTGTTTCAAAAATGTCCTATTGACTGACGCGTTGAATCTTATTGGTAGATTGGTTTGGCATACCACAGCTAAAAGGTTGCTAACCCCTCCCCCCGTGTTAAATTCTTCATTGATAATTTTACTTTCATCTCGTCGAGTCTATTTTTTTTAAAAAAGGAGCAGAATAAATGGCTTAACATTTTAAATTATTTTTCTATAATGACTTTTGAAATGCATTTATTCACAGATAGTGAGAGCAGAATTCTTAAGAGAGGGGGAGGACACTAATGAGATTTCGATAAAGAATACCGGGTATGCATAAAAACCTGAGTGTCGGTTTACAATCTCCGAAATTAATTACATTAATCTGTGAATATCGGTACGATTCAGTGTAGGTATAGCGGCATGGAAGACATTTGGAGAGGAGGTCATAGAAAAAAGGATGAGTGTTTTTATATTTAACACTTATCTTCCATTTCTGATCAATTTGATGTAGGAATTAAATTCTTTACCTGTAGCAGAAATGAGAGAGAAATATTCAAGTATATTTTTTTAAAATGCAAATGATTGGGAAAAAAGTGCAGATGAGAGTACAACAATAAAAAAAATATGACAATAGAATAAGATAAATTAATTTTACAATTTAAATGACTCACATTTAGCATAATATATCAAAATTAGCATACGTTTTTTATGTAGATTTCACTGTTTATTATGTTACATTTAGCCTTTCCTCCAAATACTATATTTATAAGCAAAAAAAAAAAAAAAACTTATTAAAAAAGGGCGAAATAAATTTCATAAAATTAAGTGTTACGACTCATCAAAGGAATAGTATAAAGAAGTAAGAAATATAGGTAAATGTAGGATAAAGTACGAGTATAATCCTTATCGTAATCGTTAGTACATAGAAAATGTCTGTTTAAATAATAAAAGTAACGGTAAAGCATTTATCACATGGAAGAAATTCTAATATAGCGCCCTTTATTGTAAAACCCTGAGAATACCCGTGCATCTTGACAATATCCATATATTCCTAACAATAATATTGAACAAGCATAATACTAATCTATTATAATAATTTATAATAGATTATATAATAGTCATAAATAAAATGTTCATAATAATAATATATGTTTATGATAAAATTGAAGATTCTGCAAAAAAAAAAAAAAAAAAAAAAAATGTATATTTTGTGCAATATTTTACAAAAACAAATTTAAAATTAAGGAGTTAGACACGAATTTGTTTAATGAACGGTATGACATAAACCGCACTATAATAAGTGAAAAGTGTAATTTTTTGTGTTGTTGTGTAATCTTTTTAGTGGAAATATTAGTGTACAAATGAAGTGGTACAGAAGACAAATTTTTATTACCATCCCAATCGATTGCAATATTGATTCCATTGCGCCAGATACAATTAAATATTTAAAATTAAAACTACCGTAAAATCCGGCGTACAACGCTCATTTAACACAAAAATTAAGTTCAAAATTTACGGGTGCTTGTTATACACCGGGTATAAAAATGAGAGTTTTAAAAATAAAAAAAAAGATGAACATAGAAAAAATTAGGCTTCCACATGTATCGAAATACTGTTTATTTAAAAGAAATGGCATTCGTTATGAACATAAAGGGTTGTAGTTGAAGAATATACTATTTTTCTCAAAAGCTTGGAATAATAGATCGAATAAACTACTTCAAAACATAAGAGCATTACGAACGTACATTTGAGGTTTCTTCGTAAACATAAATTATAGTTTAAAAAAACCCCGCTTTTATAGTTAATTGAACTAAGTCGCAACTTTTAATCTTTTAGTCGCTATATCTAGAAATGTGGTCTGAAATGAGTTGCCAGATGTGGTATGGGATCTGAAAATGGGAAATCGTTAATCCTGAGGATTCTGATCAGAACAATGGGAAAAAATTACCAAATTATTGTATTTTCTTTGGTTTTTGACAAATGAGCAAAACTTCGAATTTATCTGACCTTTGTAAGAGGGTAAAAATTGAGTTCAAAGATTCCGTTACATACAAGTGAAGTTAATAAAAGAGAGTGTTAAAAAGGATGCGTGTTATACGGCGAATATATCTAAAAATTATATAAAAATTGTAGCTTGAAAGTATAGGTGTGCGTTATACAGTAGTGCACGTTATACGTCGGATTTTACGGTATTTTAAAATTGGAGGCTTGAATTGAGAATGTGAAAGAATTAACATGATGACAATTTCAATGAAAAAACAAAAATTCTATATTCTATCAGAAGATTTATTTCAAATAAGTTTTATAATTGCAATTATAATATTTTTTGTTCCTAATGTTTATACCTTTTTATTGAATGGGGATCATGCCATGGCATAAATTCATGACTATTGTCAAAAATTATTCTATGACAATGTGTACTGTGTGAGTAATACGTTCTTACTCTTCATAACATTTTATCTGTCTCTGTAATCTACAATTTATTATTCTGTGTTGGCAAGGTTTCATTTAGTATTTTAAAGAAAAAAATCATAATATAATTTTATTTATTTCATAAAAGAATATTTAATGCAAAATTGCCATTCAAATATATTCAAACATCAATGTTATTTAATACATTTATATATATATATATATATATATATATATATATATATTATTTCTTTTCAACTTTAAAAATAAATTATGCCCTAGGAAAAAATCCTTAAATAGGTCAATTGCTTTTAGTATAAAAATAAATTTATCGAAAAAAAGCCTTGCATCATGAATTGTATCAATTTTTATCGTTTGTAGCTTCTTGCGTGATATTTTAAATCGAATTATGTTTTTGTAAATATATGGGTGTTGTAACTTCTACAGATAATAGTTTCGACGAAGCATAATTGCAGTATGGTTATGCGTAAAACCAGTATCAATTATTTAAAAAAAAGTCAATTCATAGTTATGTGATTTATACATATGCATATGCTGTTTACAAAATTGTAACATTGCATGTAAATCAGTTGAACCCAATTTCCATCTTTGCTATCATTTATGTAAACATCATTGCGCATTGCGCAATTTAAGTGGTATGTGTTATTTTTTATAATTTCGGAGGATATATGAATAACTTTCATTTTGGCCTTTTGGGTAACGCATTTGACAGCAGCATACAAAGTGTTGTGAATCAGCATTGATTTATCAAAATGGAATCAAAGGTTAGTTGCACAAACGGCTTCTTGAAGGAAGATTGGTTGATCTCTGTGTCATTCATAATAGGGCTATTTGAATGCAGTTATGACTTCAATGTTCTTGAAGATATCAGTAGCTAAGAAATTTCCTGCATTAACTTTCACTCCATACTCTTGTTACTTTTTGTTTTTGATGCTATAGTTATCACGAGAAAAGATAACGAGAATACCTCTTTCCTTCCCGAAGAAGAAATACCAATAAAACGCATGTTGTCAAATAAATTACTGATTTTTATGACCGATTTTTTTTACCATGTAAGATTATACACAAAACTGAAACTGTAGTATAAGTTTTGATGAAGTCATTTAAGTGGAATAATAAGTGAGCTATATTAATGCATGATTTCATAGCATGAATTATTTTCATCGGATGAAATTTCTCATTCTAAAATCGTTTATTGATAATATAACAATGTATTTAAGTTCCGGGAACCTGGTTTTGTAGATCTTGACCCTTGTTGGAAGAGCTCAGTTTCCCCAACAAGGAAAAAAAGTATATTTAATTTGAAGTATAAAAAAAATCCTCTAGGAAGCGAATCTATAACAAAATGCTTGTACGTAAGAAAAGCTATGAAATAATCATATAAATATAGATACGCGCCATAAATATTTTATTTGAAAGTCTTAATATCTCCTACTGAAGCATTTGATTCGAGTCTTCCCAGATTGAAACAAAAATGAATGTTACAAGTTTATTCTGAAAATGATGAACCTAAGACAATTCAAAAACAGGTGAATGCTGGTTTCAATGTAAAATATAAATTTAATTATAAATTATTAATTATTATTATAACTATAAATTTAGAAAAAAAGACTATTTGAACTTTAAAAGAATAATTATACGAGCCATTAATAAATTAGTAGAGGAATTTTGATGATGATCAAATGAATTTTGATACGTAAATATTAGTAATTAAAGCCATTAAAATATAATATTTCAATAGTTGGAATTGATTGCAGAATTTGATAGTGAAAAGAGGGATTTTAAAGCTATGTGTGCAATAACTGACTTTCAAAGTGCAGTTATTTTTCCAAACAATAACGACTGAGGAAATTATTTTTTGTGGCAGAAAAGTAAAGAATAAATTGTAGAATACATCAATTTATTTTTCTGAAGTTATTTGAAATGTAACAACAATTATTAAAAAACTTCGTTTTTTGTAAATAAAATATTTTTTCTTCAGAAGTTTTAAGTGTTATTAATAGTTTGTTTTTAATTCAGTGTGTTACTTTTAAGATAGATTTGAATTTATAAACTGTTTCTTAGAACTTTAAATAATTTTTAGTAAATTAAACTGTGAAAAAAATCTCTCTCTTCTTCTTTATGAGTGTACTGATTTAATAACTCATTAATTTATAACTTTAACTTATCACATTATTGACAGTAAAACTATGACATAATTAAATATTTCTCATTTTTATCCCGATATAGAAAAATACATGCTTTCATAAACACTTTATTAAAAATATTAAGTATTTTTAAACACAGTTTTAATAAGTTCGACAACATGATTCTCAAAATTAAAACAAAATCATGCTTAAAAATTTTCAGAAAAGCAACAGAAACTCTGTTTAGATTATTCTGCTAAAAAGTCTAAAAATTAGAAATTATATTTAAGTTAAATGCCTTAATATCTCATTTTATTTATCAACTAAAGTTTTAATAATTGTTTAAAAAAGTCGAATTATTGATTTTATAAAGCGAAGACGAGCGAAAAGTTTACTTTCAAAATTATTTCTAGGTTTATTGTGAAAATATATCAGTAGTAATAAAAAATCTATTTAAAAATACCATTACAATAATAATAAAATTGATTTTAACAGTTGACATTTTGTGTCAATGATATCTTCGCAATATAGTTTGATCTTGTAGCATTTAATTTTCGTAATGAACTAATTAGGATTTTTAAAGATTACATTCGAATTACTCGTGGGCAAAAAATTGTGTTTGGAAAAAATGGAGAGATGACACAAAAGAACAGTTATGGGGATAAAAAGACCAACGAAAATGTAATTATAATGAACTAAGTTCTACAAGATCTTAAAGGAAACGGGGTATGATAAAATGAAAACTGTAAAAATCTAACAAACAATTTATCATTTATATATTACTGAGGATTAGTATGCGGATGTGTTAAATTTGCGAACACATATTAAAAAAATAGTTTGTTTGGGTCAATACTTCCCTGTTTATTATTGAGTATTTTAATTTTTATCAAGCGAATAATAATAAAGTGAAGCAAGTAAAGAAGTTTAAAACGTGATATGAAATCACGGAACAAAGAGAATTTAATAATACTTTTTATATATTAAATATCATTTAGAAACATCACATGACACATTTATCTTATTTGGTAACATATTTCAGTAACATATTTACAAGTAGAAATTTTTATCAATTTATCAAGAGGTTAAATCACCTTTTCATGTACATCTTTATGAAAAATAAATATATAGAAATTTGTAAATGTATTTTGTTCATTTTGTGTAATTAACCATTATTCTTTACTTGTTTTAGCTGTATTTATAATAGAATGTACATAAATACGATACAAAATGGTGCCTACTGCATATAGGGTCATTTGAATCATGTTTGAACGCGTTATTTATTATATCTATCTAGGAAATGGCAAGAAAAAGGATTCAAATCTAAAAGTGCTTGAAAATGCTAATGAACTATAAAGATTTTAGCCTTCCTTATGTTATGCATAATTAATTTGCCATAATATCTTATTCGTGCTGAGGAAGATATTTAAACACTGAATAATTATTCATTAAAATTTCTTCTTAGTAATGGTAGTAATTATATTGTGTATAAACAATTATTTTTATACAATAATCTCACGCTGGTTTATTAGATATATTTATTTGTCATAATATCTGCTTTGTTTAGTTCTATTTTAGAAAGCAATGTTGTTAGAGCTAGTTTTATTACAATGAAATATATTTTCTTTACTATTAAAATTTACAAAATTTATATAATTAGTCGTTCAAGTAAAAAGAATTGAGTCATAATTTCCAATATAGTGTATTTCGTGACCGTAAAAATAAGAAAAAAGGAATACAAGCAAATAAAAAACTAGATGTTTTATACATTATTCGGGGGAAAATAAAGTGTTAATAATTAATAAGTTTTAAGAAGCAAATTTAATTATCTCTCTCAAATAGAACATACGTATTTTAAATAGAATTTTTCCTCTAAGATATAAATCTAAAAAAAGTGAAAATATTTTAAATTTGCGACTAATTATGTGAACTATTTCGCTTTAAGGTAATTTGGTTTTGACCAAACTAACCAGTATTTTTAAAGACATACATCGAATCGATCGCATTTTCTTTAAAATTTCTTTTTATCTAAGAATATAAAACTAATTCTATTTAAATTACATTAAAATTCAAATGACATTAAGTTTTTATTTTGATTCATAATATATTTTATATGCGATTAATATAGACATAATATAACTATAAGAGTATTTTTTACCCATATTGATAATTTTCTTCATGAGATTATTTATATCTCTCACATATTTACAGGCCTATATATATATATATATATATATATATATATATAAACCTAAGACAACTATAGTCGTGATAGTATAAAGTCTTAGCCACAGTAGTACTAAATATATATATATAAAACACTATAATAATTTTGTTTTACTTATCTAAGTTTTAAGTCTTTTACATTAAACTGATGTATTCATTTCATATGTAAATGAATGAATGATTCATACATAAATGTATCATAAAAATATAAGCATAGTCTGAATTAAAAGCAACCTTGTATCGATTTATACTGATTTATATTTAAAGCTAATGATTCAAATAATGATTATTATATGTTAAGTGAACGGAGTTGTGTAAAGAGAAATTGTATAAAGAGAATGAATAAAAAGTTAGTCTCTTTTTTTTTTCTCTCCTTTTTTTCAATATATATTGAATATCTATGTAACCAATTTGTGTCATTCAATTATTATAAGTTATACGAACTAACATGAATATTATATATTATTATAGTAGTTATGTTATTATACTAGTATGTATATAATGTTATTATACAGTATGGTTAGAATTTAGTAAAAGTTCTCATAAAAAGGAATCTATGGCGTGAAATTATTATTTGCTTTTGACAAAGTTCATTTTCTGTATTGAATGAAAAGAGCTTGATAAAAATAAAATTTGATAGGGATTTTGTCCGGAAGAATTTTGCTGAAGACATATGACAGAAACACTATTTTTATTTGGCTCTATTTTCGATGTTAATGTTTTTTTTTGTATTTTTAAAATAAAAGATAACTATTTTCTTTATAAAAGTATCCAATAATAATAACTTATATTTGAAAAATGCAAATTAAATTTATGTTTTTCTTTTTTCTAGCAGTTTTTTTTAAAAAAATAAATGTTTTGTCATTCATTTTAAAATATAAACTATTAAAATGTCAATTTTAAATTTTATCATAAAGTTTATTTATCCGATTCTACTTAGATCTGATTTTCCAAACTTTCCATGCCAATATGTGTATTCACAGTATTTTATATTTGCTGTTGAATACATTTATAATTTCTTAAATATAGCAAACTAATTATAAGAAATGTAGGACTCATTAAAAATTTACTAAAAGAAAAATATATGATTTTAAAACTCTCCAAATAACCACATGGTAAAGTTATCTCAAGAAACGTGGATGAATAATGTCATACTTTAATAACTTCAATATCTCTTATAAATTGTAAAATTCTTTTTTCTTAGTAGTCAAAGAAATTATGAGAAAAAATATACTCAAAAGCCGTGTCTTCACAATTATTAATAAATATCTTCGAACTTAATAATTTATTATAATTATTCATATAGAAATATTTTTATTTTCAAGCATTAAAAAACTTCCAAGCGATATTTTAATATATATTAGCAACCATTGTGACAATGAGTCCACTTTTTATGGGATGGGAAGAGGAGGGACCTTACCTTCAATAGCAGCTACGTGAAGACAATCCTTATCCAGAGCGGAGGAAAACGAAACGCACATGGGAGTGTGAGAGGGAGTGAGCAGGCGTGGAGCAGTGTTCATCAACAATAGCTCACAAACCGACGATGAACAAGTATCCAGAGGAGTCAGAATTGGGAGAGGAGAATCACTACTGTCAAAGTTGGATGCCTCAGAACAAGTGACTAAAGGTAAGAGATGTAGTTGCTTCAAGAATTGAGGTCAAAACTCTGAGGGCAGAAGTAAAGTTTCTGACCTGTACTGTATCATCTTCTCTCCTTCGATGCTGACCTGTGCCTCATGTAGAGAGTTGTTAGGGCTTCGAAATGAAATAAATCTTAACTCTCAATTGTACTCTTCAGTGAGTGAGTTCTCCCCACGAGTGCTGTGCCTTCTCTTTAACTGCCAATTCTTAATCAATGTGCACACACTAAGGCTATGGTTTCTAAAACCGTTAGAATAGCTCTAGTATTTAGCGTCAAGAATGTAGGAAAATACTTACTGATGTAACAAGGGAGAATAACAAAGAGGCGTGGTTGAAACTACATAAATCTATTTCCTAAAATGTTTGTATCCCTCTAAATATAAATGACAGTTGAATTTGTTAAATCTTATCGTAATCTTATGTATTGAATAGTTTCAATATTTTGACATCCAGTATGATGGAAAATACTTAAAAGCATAATAAAGATGTCCAATGAAGAAGTACTGGTTAAATGTATATGTAGGTTTCAGAAATCAAAATCATATTAAAAATGTTTTTAATAGAATAATAATAAATTTGATCGACTAATTTATTATTATTCTATTTCTCTTTATTAATTTTTAATTTGTTTTTTTACTACGAAAGGTATGGATTAAAAAAAGTTAAATATTTCCTCGTGCTGAATTTTAAATAGTTACAACAAAAAAATTGCGCGAAAAAGTGATCGTTAACGCATAGTTTTTATGTTATATAATTGTGTTGTCGGTTTATTAAAATCTACGTTCTATTGTTGCTTTATAAAATAATAATGGGATGAGTAATGTATGATGTGTAATCCTGAGATAAAAAAATCTTTATTCTTTTGTTACAATTTCCTCAAAATGTACGATTACGAGAAAATAACCTGTCACAAGGGCTTAATTTTCTAATAAAACAACAATTAGTTGAACATGCTTTCACTGATTTAAATCATGTGTTCAGTATTAAATAATATTTATGGAGGAAATCTGATCATATAGTTGCGAAAATATTTTTAAAATAAATGCATCATTTGAGTGAAAAGTACAAAACATGTTATGTCAGAGTTTCCATAAATTTTGAATGCATTTATTTTTAATTTCATTGTCATGGCATTATAAAGTGTTGGGATTGATACGAAATATTTTTTTAAAAAAAGTTTAATGAAATGCTACATTTTTGTATGAATGTCTTATCAATACGTTTAATGTATTTAGTACTTTAATTTCAGTACTTCAAACTCATTAAAGGAAGTTAATTTTGAAAGAAAAATATTTATCTCGTCTCATTAAGTTTTTATTATTACTCTTATACAATAATAGTTTTTTGCTCAGTATTATTTCCTCTTGCTGAATCACCTTTCAGAAATTAAGTAATAAGTTCATAATTGTTCTAAAAAACATTTTCTTGATGTATTAAGTCGGATCTCAAATAAAATTGAAACTAATAAATTTTGAGGCTAGCTTTTGTGTGGTCCAGAATATTGGGAGATTTTTCGTTAAGGTGTGCTTAAGAGCAATTTGGGAGGATTTATGATAGCTTAGGGAAACTGCTTTGCCTTAAAATATTTACATCTTCGAGCTGGTTTACTACTGATAAAAATGAAAAAGCGTATTGGTAGTATTCTTATTCTTGTCTTATAAACTGCCTTGACTTTTAGACATTTCCTTCTTTTGTCTTCCAAGTTTCACCACACTAAGAATTAATGATTATCCCCCTCCTTAACCACTGTCAACGTATATACGTCATTCTCAACCAATGCTACTAGTGGCTTAGACGTATATATACGTCCTACTTAAATTCGATTTTTTTTTCTTTGCGCTGCAATCACTAAAAGTATCCGAAGACTTTGGAATGCAATAAAATGACTTTGATAGTGTTTGGGAAGTATTTACTTATATCAGAGAAAATTTACATATTTGGCCCTTTTCCCCCTAATACACCGCATACGCGTACCTACGTGAAAACGATGGCACTGGGGAGGAAATCCACATCTTGTTTTCAGCAGTTTCGGGTTTACTTCAGTGCTTCACAAACTTCCAGTATTTGCGACCCAATTTTCAATCATAATTTTCATCGCACCCACTTGTACAATAAC
>BMAO01009213.1:0-39974 GCA_019973975.1 Trichonephila clavata | reverse complement strand
GCACCTTACAAAATTATCAATGGAATAATGCCTGGTTTTTTTTAATTTTATTTTTATGCCTACTAAATTCGGTATTATCTTTTTGTGCATTAAGAGTTTTAAAAAAATCTTTACAGCTCAATTGTAATTTTTGGCTTTCATTTGAACTATATATAGAAACTCTTTACACATTTTTTAGAACTCTTTTTATAAATAATTTTTTTTAAAAAAAGTACACATCTTTTCGGAAAAATATCTGGCCACAGCTTATTTGAAATTAAAATTATCGTCTGATAAAAAAAAATGATGGGATGTAAACAAAATGTACATTTTATTTACATCCGTTCTTCTACTTTCCGAAGCTAAACATAACGATTTCATGATATTATGATAAAATGCAACAGATTACTGGATGGCCGATATCGGGTTTTACCATGGCCAGAAAGCTGCACGATTGTGGTTTCTTTGCACAACTATCAGTATGATGTGTATCATTAACACAGGCTTATCAGAGACAATGTGCCAGAAACACAAGAACTGGACAGATCAGCAATGAGTTCGAATATTATCAACGGATAAGAGCAGATTTAAAATGACTCACGTGACTCTGGTCGCATATATTTCCAAAGAGAGCGAGGAACACACACAGTAATCTTTCTCCTGCATCAATGGTCTTCAGTCTTTATCGACTCACTGAACCCTTAGAACTATAAGGTGTTTTCGATTAATCCTATTCCCCCGTTAGAAGAACATATCTTAATAGAATATTTACAGAAATTAGCATGAATTAATTACGTAAAAACAATTAAAAATATTGTATTTGTTATAAAAGTTTTTAAATATTTAAGCGATTTAATCATGAGAAACGTTAATTTACGCTCCAGGTGTCTCAAATCCTTAGAGAATGTTAATGTACACTGGTGTGCAAAAATTAAGGACGAGACGGGTTTTTCAATATAACTTTGTACAAAAGCATTCCAAATCAACCCATTTAATACCGTAAGATCCCCAATACGTAAGGACATGAGTAATGTAAGCAACACTTACTAAAAGAGAAATCAGAGGGATAAAAAGAAGCTTTATTGAAAAAGTAGCATGGAGCGCAATGCGACTGAAGGCCGAAACATCCCTGTGATGGGTGTCCAGCAAGAAATATCCGGTCTTTAGTAGGGGATAGGATCTCCCCTGACTGCTAGGCAGGTTTCACAGCGTCTGCCCATGCTGAGAATGAGGGTGTCAATGAGTTGTTGAGGCATTGCTGCCCATTCGTCTTGCAGCGCCAATCGAAGCTCCGGAATCGTTACTGGTGGTAAGGTACGAGCTGCCAAGCGTCTGCCTAGAAAATCCCATACATGCTCGATGGGATTGAGATCCGGAGATCGTGTCGGCCAATCCATACGTTCAATATCCTCACTCTCTAAGAGCTGTTCGGCAGCTACTGTGCGATGACATGGTGCATTGTCGTCCATGAAAAGGAACTGCGGACCCATAGCGCCTCTAAAAAGACGCACATATGGAAGAAGAATCTCGTTACAATAACGGGTCCCGTTGACTGAACCTGCGTCGAAGATGTGAAGGTCTGTACGACTACCAAGCATGATGCCTCCCCAAACGAGAACACCGCCACCTCCATACCTGTCCCTTTCAATGATGTTCGAGGGATGATTGCGGCTTCCCCGCTCTCTCCAGATGAGTATGCGATGAGAATCGCTACTCAGACTGAATCTGCTCTCATCTGTAAAGAGTACTCGTCCCCATTCATTGTCTCTCCAATTCCGGTATTCCCGGCACCACAGAGAACGCCTTCTCCGATGGGCAGGCGTTAGAGGTACACACCGTACAGGGCGTCGTGCAAACAGACCACCACCGTGCAGTCTTCTGGCCACGGTAAAACGCGATATCGGTCGTCCAGTCGCCTGTGTCGTGTGTCTAGCGATTTCTCCCGCTGTCTGCCGCCTGTTTCTTCTGACCTGTAAGGCAATATACCGGTCATCTGCGGGTGTGGTTCCTCGTGGACGACCACTACTGAACCCCCGGATAGCTGTTCCTGTAGTTTGAAATTGTCTCCAAAGTCGTGAAACGATGCTGTGAGCAATTCCGAACTCTGCAGCCACACTTGTCACACTGCAACCTTCCTCCAACTTCCCAATGATTCGACCTCGGGTAAAAGCATCCAGATGTCGTCTAACAGATTGATTATTCGCCATTTCTCGCTGAGGCAGCAACTCGGTGTGATTTTAACTGCTATACGGTGTGCAATCTCTTTGCCAGAAATACTAATCTTACACCGACAACATGCTTTACTACTCAGACACTCCCCCATTACGTCTACCTGCATATCTGCGCATTTGCTACCGTACATCACCTCACTTAATCTCCTGATTGGTCTTTCTGTCCGCTCTGCCTCTTCGTTCAGCTGATATGTTAATTTTTCGACTTCGTCCTTAATTTTTGCACACCAGTGTATTTTGCATACATATCTATACAATTTTCTTTTCGAATTTTTATTGACTCTTAGAACCCCTGGTCATGCCTAATGGAACCCCAAGATTCCGTAGAACACAGTTTGAAGACCAGTGTCCTGCATCATCGAAAGGGTTCGGTTTGGGAGCGGCGAAGCTCTAATTTGGGGACATCTGTACCAACCTTCACATCTTTAATGGAGGTCCAACCACTATATCGATGTTCTTCATCACACGCATCTCTGTAGAAGTGTTATGAATCATCAATTCCTCTTCATAGACGACAACACAACACTTCATCATATATATAATGTCTATCGAATAGCTGTTGGAGAGGGAAGACATTCAACCCATGGATTGGACAGTAAAACCCTGAATCTAAATCCAATCAAACCGAACACATATGTTAGAGAGATGCTTTGCAGATAACAAAAACGGAAAGGATTTTTATGCTGTGATAGGTTCTATGGACAATAAAATCTGAACACATCCCGTTGACAATTTTGTAATCAACTGACAGACAATGTAAATAGTACACAACATTCAAAAGTGATCATATCCCCTACTAAAGTTCGGGGCTTTTTCCAGCCTCCACTAGCATGGATATCGTGATTTGGTGGCCATTGTGTGTTTTCGAAGCTAATTAAGAATTCGAATATTAAGTTCTTTTTTATCTTTTGAATTTCTTTTTTGGGAAGTTTTACTTATTTTTCGATTTTGAGGATATTATAGTATTATTTGAGTTCGAATTAGAATATTTTAAAATGTTATACTATGTTTGAAAAATGGTCTGGAGTTTAATTTTTGGCAACCTCTGTGCACTATCAAAAAAGGCATCGCGTTTCATATTTAAGTAGAAAATAATTCATAATCATACCTATACTTGCAAAATACTACCATTGTTTTTTTAAATAAAAAATGTCATAGATATTTGCTAGTATGTATTTTCAATATATCAGTATAAAGTTACTTGGCCTGTTAGTTATATATTTATATCCTTTTAGTCCTCTGAATAGACTCTTTCAAAGCTCTAACCCAATATAACTGATAGACTCCAGCAAGCAGTGAAAGAGGGAAAACAAAACAAACAAAAAATATCTCTGGAAAATTTGGGAAATGCATGGGAAACATGATGTAGACCACCAATCCTAAGAATAGGCTATCAAATCGAACATTTGAATGGTTAATCATTGCATTTTAAACATTCAAAATAATCCCACTATTGTTCTACAAATGTATAAATATTATTTGCATATAGCATATTTTAAACGAATCACATTAAAGTACTTTTCTTATTTAAATCAATATTTTTTTAGTTATTAATTTTACTCTCTTTACAAGTATTATTGATTTAGAAATTTCAAATTTCATTCTTCCAATGTATCATAAACAATTAACATCGGACTGTTATGTCCTTAGTTCTTATCGTACGTAAATTATCACACTTCATTATACTAAAACATTAATTACCCTTTTACACGTCTTTTTTGGATTAAAACAATGCTTAACAAACTTTCAATTTTTGCGACCTAATTTTCAATCATAATTTTCCTTGCCCCCTCCCCTTCCGTACTATAACAATGAGTTGAACGCAATAATAATGTACTATGTCGCTGATGTTACAATACGACATTAAATATAAACTGTGTTAAGTATCAAGATAAGTATTAAATTTTGGATAAAATTTTTTATATGACAAGCTCATGCAAGTTTTTAACTTAGCATTGATAAATTAATTATCAAATACATTGTGCAGTACTTATACATTTATAAGTATATTATATCAATGAAAATGTGTCCGAAGCTGTTTTCTTTTCTTCTTTTCATTAAATTACTAATTTTTTTAAAATAATTTTTATTTTCGATTTTCTTGCACCCCCCCCCCCTCCCTGTAGGTTTATCACGCCCCTCAAGGAAGGCTCGCCGCACAGTTTGAGAAAAGCTGGATTAGTAGGTTGTTTTGAAATATGCTTCACCAAAGCCTTTAAAATTCCTATGATTATAAAAGGTTTATCATAAAAGGTTTCCATTGCTTTTTAAATTTTTGTGATAATCTTATTTTCTGTTTGGCTCATGCTTTTCAAGGAACTCTGTGATAACTATGTTATCTGTTGCGCTAATCCCTTAAAATAGTTAATCCTGAAGCCTATTATGTCAGTACTTTTAAGAGTTCTTTGATAATTTTAAGATGGTGGGAGTTCTACTTATCTTAAATGAAATCATGTTATACAATTTGTATCAATAAGAATACCAATTCTTTTTTCAAACGCAATCAAATCGATCGTTTTCCACACGAGAGAATGAATTTCTGTACCCTTCCGTGGGCCTTGGGAAGATTACGTCCCATATACATGATCTTACAAAATACACCTGTGAAAAGTTCAAAACCCATTATAATATATTGGCCTAACTATTATAATGATAAGACTAATTCCCGCTTCAGTTTTGTGTTACTGCACATAATCTAGTGATTATGACATCCGTAAATCGGGTAAAAAAAGATGGTACTAAAGAAGAAGTACCTTGTCCGAAAGCTGTGTCGCTGTATATCGATGTCATGGGAGGGGCTGATCGCTTCGATCAAAGAAAAAAAGATACCAAATAAAAAGAAGATCTGTATCTTTATCATCGTATCTTTTATTCTTTTAGTAACTTTGCCACCATAAACAGTTTCTACAGGGGCAAGTAAGCAAAAGAAACAGACCAGAAAACGTTCAATGCAGCATTAGCTCGTCAGCTAATAGATGGATATTTTTCAAGAAAAAGGAAAGGACGTTCTGTTAGCCAGTGTGGGAAATCATATGCCAAAAATGATTTCCAGCTATAGACGATGTAAGAAATGTCGCACAAAGGGACAAGAAAGAAGGACCCGCTACGTGTGTGGTGAATGTGATGTCCCCTTGTGCATTGCAACATACTTCTCATCTTTTCATGGCAAATAGTCGCCATTAAATTTAATTTTCTTTATGACGGTGAATGGTTTCTTGGGAAGTATTCTTCCCACCCTTAAAATTTAAATGCACAAACATAAAATTCAGCATAATAAAATATATTTCCTTAAATGCTATTGTTTAATTGTTAATAAAACATAAAAAACTCCTAGAAACTTAAAAGAGATTCACAGTTCATTACATCACTAAGCTTAAGATAATGCTTATTTTTTATCTCCACCATGATGATATAATAGGGTTTATATGAAATTCTTTCTATGTTGCGTTTAATTAAACTATTTAGTGCACATTGCCTTCAAATTTCTTGTTTCCATGTTTTCTCATTTTCCAATTAGATACACACTGACACAAAACAGATTGTACCTTATCTTTTGGTGGCTAATGTATTACCTGGCTAATATAAAATCTCTGATCTAAAAGACAATTTTGAAATTCATCGAAAGAAGAGAAACATACAACCACATTTTTAATCCTTTTTGAATTGTATATAGTACATTCGTATTTTAACTTAGTCTTAGCTCCTTAAGAACATTTTTCAATTTCGAATATTATTCCAAAAGATTTCTATAAAGATGAATATATTTATTTTTCGTCTGATATGTATTATTTCCTCTGTTCAACATTTCATTACAATGCATTTTCATTAGAGGTTGGAAAATGGATTTTGCCTTTATTTTAACGAATTACTCAAAAATTATATATATAATTGAATTCAGGTTAAAATAGAGAGCTTTAGCTGAAAGAGAACTCCAAGTTTAATAATCCCTTTTTCGTTCCGAATGAACTTCCGAAGACATTTTGAAAAATTAATGTTCTTCAGGCATCAGTCAGAAGAACACATTTTACAGTCACACTTTTAAAATTTCCCATTCAAATGAATCTAATGAATGAATGAATGCAAGTTAAGAAGGACATTCCCAGCATTACTAAAAAACAATATACAACAGTTCTCAAACTGTATACATTTATCTCGAATTTTTGGTATTTCTCTATCTTGAGTATATATATATATATACTCAAGAGAGAGTTCCTTGTGTTCAGACTGTTAATCAATACTACTAAAGTACTAAAGAAGTGCTAAAAAGATTTCATGAAATATTTAGGGGAAAAAAGGCCACCGATGTGGAGTGATGGATGGCTGTTGCAAAAAGACAATGCACCTGCTCAGACGGCCCTATGTGTCAAGCAGTTTCTGACCAGCAAAACATTATTGTGACAAGGCATCCTCTTTGTTCACCTGATCTGGCTCCATGCAACTTTTTATTTCCTAATGTTGAATCTTTCTTAAAGCAGATCCATTTTACCTCAGTTGCAGATGTTCAGGCAAAAACAGAGAATCTCCTGAAGGGCCTTCCAAAATCCTCGTTCCATACCTGTTACCAGCAATGGCAGCACCGAATGCAGAAGTGTGCGAATGCTGAAAGGAACTGCCTTGATGATGATAATGTCACAAAGAACTGATTCTGTAAGTACGATGATTTATTGGATCAGCCTCGTTTCTTTTGTGTCACACCTCGTATATTCTAAAACAAATAAATAGTCAATTGAGGAAGGTCAGTTGAAGAGAAAATAAAAGGTTCAGTCAAAAAGTAATTTCGGTCGTAAAACCGAAATGCGAGATTAAACTAATTTCATGGTAACATCTCTCTTCCTCTCTAATGTGCAATAAATAAAATTTAAAAAATACATTAATAAAGAGTAAAAATCTATCTATTATATATATATGTTTGTCAATCATATAATGTGAGATTTATTTTATGTGCTTTACAGATTATTATCTATGTTATGTGATTTATTTCATGTAAGATTTATTTTGTGTGTATTTTATGTGCCTTTTATTGTGTTCGCTGTAGCTGAATGAACGTAACTATGAACTCGAAATTGATGCGTGGCAGGCTTGAGTTCTGTTGCCAATAAAGACTAGGCTGTTAAAAGGTTAATGCGCACTAAATACACTGCTCAAATAATAATAATAATAATGAAAAAAAAATAAGGGAGCAAGCAAAAAAGTGAAGAAACCGTAGAACGATAGTCATGCAGAGGAAATAAAATGGAGAGTATAGGTGTAAAAAAACTTAACACAGAACAAAAAGAAAAAAAATTGTATGGGAACTTGAAATGGTGAATAGAACTTTTAATATGATGCTTCATGCCAACAATTTGGTTACATGTAAGCGACAAAAAATTGACTAGAATTGATGGAGGATGTTTATTATGATGTATGTCGTCCTCAACTGCTAAGACTGCGACACACCTATTTAGCATGGATGCAATAAGGTTATCGGTTAGACTTTGGGGAATATTGTTCGGACCATTATCACATATATTTGATCATTTTAGGGAACACGGTATCATGTCTCTTTTTCTGTCCGTGATCACACCAGTGTGATCTGAATTTGCAACTAATGGAATTTGGAATGATCAAAAAAGTTCTCAACAAGACGAACTGTATGATTTCTGGCAATATCCTGCATTAAAAGAAAGAAATCACCAATGGCTGCAGCGTAAGGTACGACATAGGGTCTTAGGATCTCGTTTTCATACCTTTAAGCTGTCAAATTGCCATTCCGTATGATATGCAGGTCAATACACCAACCAATACCACCCAGCCCATACCATCAAACCACCTAGTCTGTAATGTGATCTTTCCTGAATGAATATTTGGGCTATTTCAAGTGCCCCATTCTCACCATACCGAAACATGTCTGGCGTCACATTCTACACTGAATCCAAACTCGTCTGTAAACAGCACTTGGCTTTAATCACTTTGCATCCAATCTCGATATTCAGCAGCCCAATTTCTTTGCACCGCATGTTGTCTTGATGTCGACGAATATACGCATGAGTACATGCATACAGACCCCACCCCCCGCATGAAGACTATTTTAGATTGTTTGACTTGAGACCCTTCGTCCTATTGCCAAAAGAAACTGTCTTTGAATCTGCGTCGCATTGGCTCTTCTGTCTCGGTGAGCTGTTTACAGGATATATCAGTTATTATTTGCTCTGGTAACCAGTGGAAGACGTCTCTTTTTTTTTCAAAAGAACAACCGAAAGGCTTAGTTTCCCCACTGAGACAACGAAAAATAACAGCTTCTACAAAATCACGATTTCTGCACTATTTCCCTTTTATGGTTTATGACCTGATGTACATTGATTTGCATATGAAGTTTTTTTTATTATTATGCTTTCTGCTATACATTTGAGACTATGGATGCTTTATTTTACATTAGTTATCGGAAGAAATATTTGCGTAATTTCGTCAAATTCATGAGTTTCCCTAAAGTTTTTGAGCAGTGTGTGTTCGAGGCTTAAAGTCCTCAAGTTGGAAATTAGAAGAGTGGGATGCCATCTCAAGTACTATCCTTATTACTTGACCATGGATCAAAATTATGAGGACCGTTTTGTCAATAGTTCTCGTGTTACTTCGAAGTGCACAACACTATTAAGTAATCAATAAGTTCAACTTTTATTTTGATGAATTTTATTTCGGTAATTTACCAATAAAAATCCTGTTGAAAAACCCTTATAATTTTTTTAATTATTTTTTCTTTACATTTGAGAATTCCCTTTAATTTGTTGAATATTATTGAAAAAGAAAAGATTCAAGATCATTTCTTTTTGTTCAGGATTTTTGAGGATTGTGTCAAGAAATTATTTACCGTGAGTGATTTTAAGAGTTTAACTAAGCAATATTTTTTAATTTTATTGCATGAATCTTTCCATTATTTCATCCTGTAAGTTTTCCATGGATATTTTTATCAAGGATATGAAAGCTAAAATACAAACCAAAATTTGAAAAAAACTTATATCACAAAACACATACGCTTCGAAGCTAATTTAAAATAATAAGTGTAATTTCAAATAAAATAGCAGAATTGGAGTCTGCTTTTTTTCTTTTGCTTTCTTTATTGAATAACATTAATTTCTTAACTTTAACATATTATGAATGGCTAATTATTTCGATTTAAAAGTTTATAATTTTTTTTTTGAAATTTCATTTGATGTAATATTAGAAATTATTATGATATAGTAAAATTTTCTAACGTTAACCTTTTTTAATAGCGTTCTCTTTTTTTCTATTAAACAAATAGCTTTTGGACAAAAATTACGTGCCAATAATAAGCCTAAAATGTTTCTAAGATCCTTTCTATTCTTAGAATTTCGGTAATCAAGCGTTACATTCTAAAGAAATTATGAAATATTCCTTGGCCTTGACTCCACATTTAATTAATGGTTTGTCTATTCTAATTTACGTCACGAAATAATTAAAATTCCTTCCTGATCTTTTTTTAAATCGCAAATGTTCTAAGCCCAAATCCATATCTTCTGCAAAGATAATTGCTTGATGTTTACAAAAATATCACCTTCGATTTGCATTTAAAATTTATTTAACCACTGCTATTGCACGACCACTTGTTTCTGTATCCATTTGCAATCGAGTGGTTAAAACCGCACAGGTTGTAGATTCACAGTTAAAACAATTAACCTTTATCAACATATATCTCTATCTCTCGCTGCGATGGCGCCTTATCTCCCTTAATCTTGTCATACTAAATGTGAAAAACACGTGTATTATCAACCGCAAATAACATTTCAAAGCGCCACCTACAAGAAATGCGATTCAATGTTTCTGGCACAATCGCGAGACAGTGTTGCGATGTTAACTAATTTCCTTGCTAAGGACGAATGTATTGCATAATGAGGAACGTATCTTTTCGTTTTATTTGTGCGTTTGTGTGTATCTTATCTCTTTTCCGGCCCTGCACGTTTATTGATAGGCATGGCGATGGAGAAATGCGTGGCCTTAGGCTCTTCTTTTGGCGAGCCTTGCACTTATTTCTCCCTATCTGGGAACTTTTTTTTTTCTCCCCGAGTGCATTTTAAGACCGTCGCTCGACAAAGTAAGGGTAGCGAGCCTAGTTCTCGGGGTCAAGGTCTGTTCACAAAATGTGATTTTGAAGATTGAAAACACGTTGCTAAGAGATATACGAGATGTTTTCTCCATTTTGAATTAAGACTTTAAAACACTATATCAATTAAAAAAATATTTACATGGTTTTGAAATTAATTTCATTGGCCATATGTATTAAACAGGAAAATCTCTCTGTCTGCAATAGTAATATACTGTGATGATACTAGACAAAAAAAATCCTTTTCATCTTATGCAGGGGTGGCCAAATCAAGGCACGCGTGCCACAGTGGAACTCGGTGGAATTATAAAGTAGTACGGAAGACTTATGGAAAATTTTTAAAAAATCTGAAAAAATAATGATAATATGGTTGTTTGCATATCTAAAAATCGCTTCACTCCAACACCGTTCAACCGATCACTATGAAAATTGGCATATATATGTATATTTTTGGGGAGAAGGTTTTTGTGCTATCCTCTTTGTTGCCGCTCCCCATCATGAGCCGCTATAGCATATAAATTTCTTCACCATTCAATCAATTGCCAAGTTGCCAACGTGGTCGCCAAAAATAATGCCAACTTGGCTCCATCACCAACAATTCGCTATGTTTCTATTGAATTGCCATTATAATGTAAAGAACGGCGTTGCTTGCGAATATTATAATTTTACCATAAAATAAATACATCAGAAAGTTATATTACATGTATTACACATCCAGATATAAATTATTTACACTATCTTAAGCATTCATTACACAAAATTTGTAACAATGTGTTACTTTTGCTGAGCGGAGATTAACTTAGGAAGGTGTTTTCAAAAATCAACCCACAAGAGAGTTAGGGAGCGTTATGAATTGAAAAAATCCTTTTTTATCAGCTATTAGACCTTCAGACTTAAAATTTAACAAATATAGTTTTTTTACTCAGCTCAGACATGCAAAAAGCTTTTTTTTGTTTAATTTGCAATTCACGTAAAATTAACTCATTAAAAACTTATTTATCCTTCAATCTGTATTGTTTAATTTTTCAATTCATCCATGCGAAGAACGGGTATACCAGCTAGTAATGTATATAATATAATTTTCTTACAATTCTGTTGAAATGTGTTTTCTCAGACATAGAAAAAACCCTCAAAATTTATTTTAAATACACTCAACTGAATTACAATAGAAAATTATCATGTTAATAATATTCATTCATTGTTGTTTACATTGGCTTTCCAAAGGAAGTGCACTCGCGAGATTTTGAAATTTGAGGGAGAGAGTTTTAAAGTATCAGGAAGAAAACAATGAACTCTCCAGTGAGTGCTTACTACTCAAGAATGAAGATCAGCTATGAGATTTAGCTATTCTTACTGGTATTATGGGACATTTAAATGATTTAAATTTATAATTAGAAGGAAAATCTTGTATTTTTCTAACCCTAGTTGGAGTCATATATCTTTTGTGAACAAACTTTTGCTTTTTGTGCATCGATTTTGGAGAAAAAAAGATTAACATACTTCACATTAGTACAAAAACTATTAACCAAAGTTAATAATGCTCCAAACTGCGCTTAATTTAAAAATTTAATATCCATTTTGAAGGATTAATTCAGGGCTAGGTTTGATGAATAAAAAATTACATAAACGTAGCCCATTCTGTACAAAAAGTTTATGAACAAATTTTAAATTTTGAAATGTTTCTTTGCTATTCATTTTTAAATGCCCTTCAGGATAAAAGATATTTTAATTTTTACAAAAGCCAGAGCCTTTTACCTTAGTTATTATACGAAATAGCTTTTAAAAAACAGATATAACCTTCGCATAAGGGACTGTAAATTGTGTAATAAAACAGTGATTGATAAATCTGAAGGTTAAAACACTTCTATTATTACACAGAACATACACAAAAAATTTCAGTTAATTATTTTCAAAACTTTTTTAGCAATCGCTGGCCCCGTTTGAGTATTTAAAAAAAAAGCACACTTCATATAAAACGCGTTTTGAAGAATGACAAAAAAAATTCTCTCTTCCGAAAGACGTACTCTCATGAATTGCCTACAAAAGAACAATATAGCGTGGCCTCCTCCTTTCTCTGCCTTTGTTCAGAGCAAATCTTCTTTTACATCGTTTTGTGCATATATTAATAGCATTTTTTCTCGTAATGTTTAGATTGCAAATTTAAAATTTTAAAATTTTTTTATTATTATTTTTTGTGTGTTTGCTAATATTTACTGTGCGTGTATGTATATGTGTATATTTGCAAGTGCGTATATATATATGTCTGTGTATATTTTTTAAGTATTTGTGTGTATGTATGCTTTTTATGCATTTGTACTTTGAAAATCTTATTCTGATCACAATGTGCTTCCAAACCTTCACCATTGTATAATTTTAATTACTGAACGTCTCCGTTTTTGCATGCGAGCAATCTTGTATTTTGTTCTGTGTTTATTGTATTTGCATCCCTTTTTGTTTCTTTTACCTTTTGATTCCCATTTGTGCTTGTATCTCTGTACTTAAAACTTCCTACCAGTTTTGACTGAGTGAGTTTTGATTTATGTTTGTATATAAGCCTTGTGTTACACTTGTTGGCACACAAGGAGTTTGCCTCTAGTCTCAAAAAAAAAAGTATGACATCTTCCTTAAAGTAGAGGTATCTGCTTTCACTAAAACACTTGTAGTTTTTGTACTCGTGAATGGAAAGTAATGAACTCGGTATTCTTATAGAGCTAATAAGATGGCCTACAAAATAAAATCATAAAAAAATTGCCAACTTTTGGTAAAATTCACAATTTTAGGGTAGTCGGATACCTAAGAACTATAAAGTTATATTCCACAGAATGTCATATCTACATTATTTCATTCTGTTATGATGACTAGTTCAAAACTGCGTAAAATTTACTGAATAATACCGGGAAAAGAAAGGTGAGTTTGTGCGAGAAATTATAAGATCTTACGAAGTTCTTGAAGTTATAGGAAATGGAAGAACAATACATCATATTTTTTTAAAAGTCTGATATCTTGAAAATTCCATAAAAATGCAAAATATTACTTATTTCTATTCAAATGAATTCATTATTAAAATTCATGTTAAAATACTGTAAAGATTTCACGGTCACATTGGGAGATAAATTTCTACATTATGAGAGGAATTAACACTCTAAATACCACAGCATAAATATCGTAACACCGTTAATAAAAGTAAACATGCAGAAAGTCTGCAATTGTATTTGCTGTTGTTGTCGTGTCCTTCCCGAATGGAAAAAAAGAAAGTTGCTGGAGCCCGAGACAGGTTGGACTTTTAGATGTACACCTGTCGTTGGTCGTGCCTTGAACACAAGAACGATTTTTTTAGCTAGGTTCCACCCCAATTAAAAGGGAGAATACCCTGGGGAGGGGCCTCCCACCTCTATTCCACCAACCTCACGAGAGGACTTGCGGTTCAATCGCTATTTACAATACCCCCATGCCGCAAAGGCACAATTCATTTTTAGACATTCATGCCTTCTTCGGGATTCGAACCTAGGCTCTATGGCACAGCAGTCAGCGTCGCTAACCGCTATACCGGATGGGCGACTGCAACTGCATTTAAACTATTTATTTTCTTCCAGCGTTAATTTGATTGGCCTATGTAAGAAATTAATGTCTCCTGAACACTTATACTTGTATTCTAATGGGTAAAGAATATGTAGAGAAGAAATTTTTTTGAAAGATTACGGGGGGGGGGGTACTTCCTGTAACGGTGGACCAACCCCCAATGTACAAATTGCATAACTGTTTGCATGTATTATGTAGTTCGAAAATTAATTTTCAGCAGCCAGTTAGAAAACTCATTTGAGTCTGCTTTCACTCTCATATATACACTCATGTCCATAAATTAAGGATAATGCAGGCAAAGAAAGAGACAGAAGCAAAACAAATTTGACTTATTTGTAAAGTCTATTAAACAAAAGGTAAAGAGCAAAAAAGATGCTATATGTTTGACATAATTAATAAAAATTACGATTTTTACTCCCTGGAGCAAATTTCAAAAAAGATCATATTTACAAAAAACAGTATAACATGGTTAGTATGATGGTTATTACGGAGTTCGTCTCCCGGACGATGCAATACAGGCCTACGCATGCTGAGTATCAAATTATCAATCTGATCTTGGGGAATATTACACCACTCATCAAGCAATGCCCTCCGAAGTTCCGGTAGACAGGTGGAAGGGGGTTGACGGGCTGCAATTCGTCGGCCAAGCATATCCCACACATGCTCTATTGGATTCAAGTCCGGTGAGTATGCTGGCCAATCCATACGGGTGATATCCTCCGATTGAAGGCATTCGTCTACAATGTTTGCACGGTGAGGACGGGCGTTGTCATCCATAAACAGAAATTCAGCACCCATGGCGCCCCGAAACAAACGTACATGTTGTTCCAGAATGACATCCCGATAGATGTGGTCTATCATCGTTACACTCTGAACATGCAGGTCAGTTCTGGAACCAAGAATAATTCCTCCCCAAACGAGCCATCCTGCACCACCGTAACGGTGTCGTTTAATGGTGTTCTCTTGGTGGTAACGGGTACCTGGCGCTCTCCATATGACAGTCCGGCGAGATTCAGACTGCAAACTAAACCTGGACTCGTCGGAAAACATCACACAAGACCACTGTCGCGGTGTCCACAATGCATGCTCTCTACTCCAGGTTAATCGCAGGCGACAGTGAGTTGCGGTAAGGGGAACACATCTGACAGGCCTACGAGCATATAGACCAATGTGCCCTAAGCGTCTGTACACGGTCTGCCTTGTACAGACGCTTAGGGTAGCCTAGCTTGCCTTGTAACATTTATCTGAAAAAAATTACTTTTCTTATTTTTAAATATTTCTCCGGGACTTTTTTTCAATATTAATCAGCAAAATGCTATCTTTGTGTATCACACTGGAAATTAACATGTTCCCTCAGATGATTTTTTTGACTATTATTTAGCCCTTTAATCGGCAATAATTATCTATAGTGTATTAAAATATTTCCAGAAGTTGGATTGATATTTAAGAAAAGAAATTCATTTGACTTTTTTTATTTTGGTTCTTGGGCTAATTTAATTTTTTCTCTATTGTATTACATCTAAATTTTATATTTAATCTAATATAGATGTTGGATAGTATTACATCCATTCCTCATGTAATTTAATGCGACAGTGTGAATTTAACTTAATAGTTTATTATAATATAGGCCTATTTTAGATATTTTTTAAAATTTTAGTTTGTACTAATTTAATTTTTTTCCAGTTGAAGGCTTCCTAATATTTTATTTATGATAACATTTTAGTGAAAGGGTTTATCGTAATTAATTTTTTCTTCTGATTTATATATTTCATGTTATTTTACTCATAGTTCCCATAGCAGAAATATACTACTATTATCACTTTTCCGTTATAATTTGTATTTATATTTTAATTCCTATTTACCTTTTTAGCATGTTAATTTTCTCTCTTACATTACATACTTCATATGAAATCATTCTTAACTGTTAAGCAAAATTTCAATATGAACACTCATAAAAAAAAATAACTTCTAACTTTTAGATACACTGCCCTGTAATGGCTCAGTCCTCTTTAAAATATATCATGTTTGCAAAAAAAAGCTGGATTTTTTTTAAAATTTAACCCGTGCAAAGAACGGGTACGACACGTGAAATCAGTGTTGCCAACTTGGCGAGTTATTCTGAACATTGACATTGGTGCAATAAAATCTAAGAACCTACATTTTCTTCTATTGAAAAGGTTACTACTTTTCCTGATACTTACGTATTAGAGTCTCTGCAGCCAAAGTGGTACTTTTTTCACCAAAATTTTATTTTTTTCCCCTTATAAGACACATAAGAATCTGTTATTTTGATATCGTGGTGCAAATTTTGCTGCGGTGACGCCAATACATAAGTACCCTTTTCCTTTATTGGCAGATTCCATGTTTTTCCATTGTAACAAAAAAGTAGAAAAATGTAACTTTAGAAAATGACACTCAATGTAAACTGATATTCACAGATTGTCAATATTGTGATTTTAAGTTAGAATTTCTATTTACGTATAATATTTTTTGTCATGCTTTTTTTTTTTGTTCTGGGCTGCTTATGATAGTTTCATCAAAATCAAATCTTAACTTATCAATTTGAAGTAGCTTTTTGATTTGAATTAATATTATAATTTCAATGTACTATATGTAAGGTTACTTTTATATTTTTTTTATTTCTTTTTCAATTTTAAATATTTAAGATTTTCAGTTATGTGCTTTTTTGTTGTTGTTCAGAACTGTTTATGGCAATTTTATCAAATTTAGGGCTTACTTTTTCTGTTTTAATAACCTTTTAATTTAAATTAAAATATAATTCCTATTTCAGTTCTGAACTAATACTCTATATTAGATGCATTACTGAGATGTTAGATAGTATTATATGAGGTATGGGTGCAATGCTAATTTAATTTTTTTTCAGTTGAATGCTTTCTAATATTTTTTATTCATGATAGCATTTAGTGAATCAGTTTATCATCATTCATTTTTTCTTTCGGCTCATCTATTGCAGGTTATTTCTCCCATAGCAGAAACTCACTACTGCTATCACTTTTCTGTAATAATTTTTATTTATATTTTCATTCATTCATATCTATTTACTCTTTAGCTTGCTAATTTTCTCTTACATTGAAATATTTGTTTTTGTTAAATTATTATTTACTTTCAAGCCAAATTGCAATTTGTTTAAAATTATTTCTAATGTAAACATTCATTTGAAAAAAAAATGTTTTTAATTTTTGGTTTTCTACTTCATACAGGGTTTTACCCTCCCTAAAAAAATATTATAATTGCTATGATAGAAGAATTTTTGTTTTTAAAATTTAACCCGTGCGAAGAACGGGCATTCCAGCTAGTGTAATACTAAGAGATTCACAATGTGACGTTTTCATGCCACACATTTGCAAAATCGGCTTCTTTATGTGGATAGCATGACACGTCCCTATCCACACGTGCACCACTAAATATTGCGGGGCCTTTTCATCTGACATCGCTCTGACAATCGGTAGCCATGAAAAAAAATTCAGCCCTCGAGCCGAAACCCCGACTGAAATTAGCGGATAAAAAGAAACCGCCCCCACACCATGACCGTGGAGTGGAAGGACAGTTGCGCCGAAATATTGGCCATGCGAGGGCACTGCTATGCGCACCTCAGTATCTGAAATATAAATTTTGTTAGTGTGTATGTTGATTTGTACAATGTAAGCCTCATCACGTCAAAGTTTGTCTCTCATTAAACCAATGCTTCTCAAAGTTTCAATATTTGCGACCCAATATTCAATCATAATTTCCATCGCCCCCCACCCCCACTTTATACAATAACAATCTATTTAATTCAATAAAACACTCTTACGCTAAAGCTACAAGATCACTTTAACCTCATATATAAGCATCTCGCTCAGCCAAATCGTTAAATGCCCCGGACGTATATATACGTCTTTCGGAAGTATGAACTTTTATGTGCACTGGTATTCATAAAATTATTCCGAAGGCTTTGGAATGCAATAAAAGTACCTTGACAGTGTTTGCGAAGGACTTGCTTTTTTCAGAGGATTTGCTTATTTATTCCTTTTCTCCCCCCCACCCTCCCTTTCCTAATACACTCATGTCCATAAATTAAGGATAATTCAGAATCACACAGAAATTGAACTCTAAAATAAAAATTTCACCTGTAGAATTATCACACACATCTTGAAGAAGAATATGCAAATTACAGGAAACCACCAGATGGCGCGGATAGTACGTCACAATGACGAGA
Organism: Trichonephila clavata; assembly: GCA_019973975.1. Taxonomy (NCBI): domain Eukaryota; kingdom Metazoa; phylum Arthropoda; class Arachnida; order Araneae; family Nephilidae; genus Trichonephila; species Trichonephila clavata. Next base: position 21,871 of record BMAO01009213.1, on the reverse strand, counting down.
GTGTAAGAGAGGGGTATATAAGGAATGGTGGCAAAGAAGTAAAATTGTTCACAAGCGCTTTAAAAGACTTTCATTGCAATAACCGCATAGTTATGGCACAAAGGAAGCATTTGGATGATTTTTTTAAGTGGTAGAATTATCGCACGACTGGAATGTGGACGTACCCAGCTGGAAGTATCCGAGGAACTTGGAATCGCCCAGTGTGTCATCTCCAGGCTTTGGCAACGATTCCAAGATGATGGTAATGTGAGTAGATGTTACAGCACAGGTCGCCCCCGAGTTACAACGCCGAATGAGGACCGGTATTTGGTAGTTACTGCCAAAAGAAACAGACGGAGCACAGCATCAGACCTGTCTCGTCAGCTTTATTCAGCTACCGGTACGACAGTTTCAAGGCAGACCGTGTACAGACGCTTAGGGCACATTGGTCTATATGCTCGTAGGCCTGTCAGATGTGTTCCCCTTATCGCAACTCACTGTCACCAGCGATTAACCTGGAGTAGAGAGCATGCATTGTGGACACCGCAACAGTGGTCTTGTGTGATGTTTTCCGACGAGTCCAGGATTAGTTGGCAGTCTGATTCTCGCCGGACTGTCATATGGAGAGCGCCAGGTACCCGTTTCCACCAAGAGAACCCCATTAAACGACACCGTTACGGTGGTGCAGGATGGCTCGTTTGGGGAGGAATTATTCTTGGTTCCAGAACTGACCTGCATGTTCAGAGTGTAACGATGACAGACCACATCTATCGGGATGTCATTCTGGAACAACATGTACGTTTGTTTCGGGGCGCCATGGGTGCTGAATTTCTGTTTATGGATGACAACGCCCGTCCTCACCGTGCAAACATTGTAGACGAATGCCTTCAATCGGAGGATATCACCCGTATGGATTGGCCAGCATACTCATCGGACTTGAATCCAATAGAGCATGTGTGGGATGTGCTTGGCCGACGAATTGTAGCCCGTCAACTCCCTTCCACCTATCTACCGGAACTTCGGAGGGCATTGCTTGATGAGTGGTGTAATATTTCCCTAGATCAGATGAATAATTTGATACTCAGCATGCGTAGGCGTTGTAGGCGGGAGACATACTCCGTATTAACCATCATACTAACCATGTTATACTGTTTTTTGTAAATAGGTTCTTTTTTAAAATTTGCTCCAGGGTTTAAAAATCGTAATTTTTACTAATTATGTCAAACATATAGCATCTTTTTTGCTCTTTACCTTTTGTTTAATAAATAGACTTTACAAATAAGTCAAATTTGTTTTGCTTCTGTCTCTTTCTTTGCCTGAACTTCATTATCCTTAATTTATGGACATGAGTGTAGATCACATACGCGCGCCAACGTGGAAAACGGTGGCATTGGGGAGCGAATCGCGCAACTTAAATTCGGCAGAAAAGGGAATAATTACAAACCGTACAAATTATCAAGATAAATGTTAATTTTTGTATATAATTTTACATATGACAAGCCCGTAGGATTATCGGCAATTATCAATGTTTTCCTTAACTTAATAGTGTCAAATTAATTATCAAACACTTTGTGCAGTACTGATACATTTATAAGCGTATTATATCAGTGTAAATGTGTATATTTTTTATTATGTCAGAATCTATTTTAATTGTTTACTTTTAGTAAATTAATAATTTTTTTAAATAATCTTTTGTTTTAGACTTTTTAATGTGCTCGCCCCCCCCTCGTAGAGTTTTCACGCCTCCCCAGGGGGGCGAGCTTCACAGTTTGAGAAACGCTGCATTTTACATTACAGTAATCAAAATGTGTCGTCGATGAGTATTGTGGACTATTTAATGGATTCGTACGGATATATACACTCATTCGCTTCGTTGGTTAGGAACATAAGCTTCGTTGATATTGGGCAACAGTCCTCAAATTGCATACTGGATTCTGGCTCGTAGGTGGGGAGTCCAGCCATTGAGTTTTTCTCACGATCATCGGTTGTCTATGCGATCTCAGATGAAAGAATCCCGCAATATTTTAGGGCAGTGACTCCCAAAGTGATCTATATAGACCCCCAGGGATCTATGACGACCTGCAAAGGGTCAACGTCAGCTAAAAAATAATTTGGGTGTTTCATGAGGTGTAAATAGGGGTCTACGATAGTGGCTCTCATTAAACCAGATCATGACATTAATTTTTAAAGGAAATTTAATTAAGTGGAAACCTGATTTACCTATTTAACAGATTTATTTACTAAATTTAATGAGGTTAATTTGCAGTTACAAGGCGACAGCATAAATTTTATTAAAACAAGGACCACATTTCACACAATTCTTGCCAGAATTATGCTAAAGGAGTATAATTTTGGAGGTCGTAAATTTGCCAAGTTTCTCAATTGTCGCAGACAATCTGCCTAGAAAAAGACTTTCTAACCTACGTGCAACATTTAACTGCCTTTTTTTTTAGATTTTAAAATAAGGTTTGATAATGTTTTGACTATATCATAATACCACAGTATGAAATGAATTCATATGGTCACTTTGAAAAAAAAATGTCAGATTAAGCACTAGGAATAGGCACTAACAAAGATCTTACAGTAAAGGTTAGAAACGGATGTCACAAGAATTTTGGCCTTAAAAAGATATACCTGTTATTTATTCTATATTATGAAATATCTTGAGAAAGTTTTTAATTGTTTTTCCGATTGAGAGTTTCAGTGCACTTGTTAATCTCCAAAACAACAACAACAAAAAAAGAAAGAAGAAAGGACTGAACACTATTAACCGAGGAGATATTTAGGGTTAAGCCTGACAAGATTGATGCCAAATGTTAAAAATTTGTTAGTGGAAATTTAAATCTTTTAAAGTAGCTATGTACCTGCTGTCCAAATCACATTTAAGTTGACGAATTTGCAAAAATTCAATAGCAGGTAAGTAGGGGTCTACCACAAACTGAAAAATCTGTCAAGGGGTCTATGAGGCAAAAAAGTTTGGGAACCTCTGTTTTAGGGGTTCACGTGTGGGTATGGACAGTATGATGCTATCTTCACAAAGAAGCCGATTTTGCAGCTGCGTGGTGGATAAACGTTACAGCATTAAAATAACTTAATCTTATTAAAATAGAAGCTATCGGAAATTGGTGGAAAAGGAGGATTAAAGTTACTACATTTTTTGAGGGCTTAAAATTTTATATTCTCTGCAAAATATAATTGTTTAATCTCCTTCGAGCTTTATCTTTCTCCAGATTTCATCAATTTTACTAAAATTAGCTTTAATTTAAACTTAATATTGTTTTTTATCTCTCTAGTTTAAAGAACTTTCCTATAATTTAAATACAATTATATTTTACTGATTTTAGTTTCTTTTGTCAGAATTCGTTCACTATTAATAGAAACCAAAAAAAAATTCATCGTTGACACTCAATCTTCTTAATTTAAATTTTTAATAGCGATTACTTTAGATACAGAAACAATAGTAAACTTTAACTCATAGGTAATTTAAATGTTTTGGTTCGAAGTTTTGTTCAAAATTTTATACATTCTTGTTTAATCAAAAAAATTTTTAACAACAACAGCATGTAAAAATTCTCCTCACATGAAAATTTCCTTTTTCTCTTTTTCAAGAATAAAACTCGATTAGATATAATGTTTTTTTTTATTTACTACAACAGTGATGCGCCAGTGGCGCACACAAAAATTTTCAAGGGAGGGTCCATGGGCGAATGTCCCCCAACTCGTATCATACCTCAAGACAACACCAATTGATTCTTCTGATTTTGTCCATTTTGTTAAGAAAAAACAGTAAGAAATTAATTAATAAATAAATAATAAGCGTTAATTAATAAAATTAACTATTAAAAACAAATAATGAATTTTTACGTACTATATACATAGAATTATAATCAATCGAAAAAAAATCAAGGGCTTTTGGGGGGCTGGACCCCCAGGACTTCCCCCTTGTTTGCTTCAGAATATAAAATACAGTTACACCAAAAATGTGAATATATAGTGATTTAACATGAAGTCCCCTTGTGTGTGCCACTGATGAGCGCAATATACTAAGATGCTTTGTTTTGTTTTGTTTAAAAGAAAAAACTTCGTGGTATCCTATCTGATAGAGTTTTGAGATTCTAAGCGAAAAATAAAGTGTTTGGATCTCAAAATTCCTAGTAAACAACGTCACGTACAGGAGCTGATTTACCTTAATCTTAAGAGGATTATTCTTCCAATAATCTAATGTAAAAATGGACAACAGGAGGTAAGCACATCAACTAATCATGACTTAGATTAACGAAGTTTAAGAATAACAGTAGAATTTAACGAACTTATGAGTCGACCAAAATGAGCGGGAAGGGGAGGGGTACACAAAAACCTTCTATAAATTAACATGAGCCTGTGTCGCGAACCCTCACCAATGGAAATGGAATGGCTTACCAAAGGATGAGACATTTCATTTTTTCATCGTTCTCACAAACTATTTCCTCCGAGAATCTCATCCCTCCAATCGGAGGCGACCTGCTCGACCATTAGGGAGAGAGGCTCTCGCACTCCCCGACTCTGATAAATTTTTTCATTCACTGATCTTTCTCCAACTTCGGTCACACCCACTAACGATTCGCAGTTCCCTGATTGGACGAGCGCACTGTGCCCCTAAACAGCTTATATACCCTTCATTTTTCTACCACTACCAGTCGGGCGAGCAAGGTGCCGGATTCTCCCGGTCACCGAGCTTGCTGACCTGCCAATTTCGACTAAATTGACCAAACGCTAGCCTCCGGTCTCGGAGTTAGCCGCGGTCGACACAGCTTTTTCACACTAGTAACTACACACCCCAACGCAAACAAAATGAGCTCCAGCATTTTTCTTAATTTTATTATTCCTATAGGTCGCAATCTAATGTATTTTATTAATTTTAACTGTTTTCTTTATTTTCTTCTCTTTAATATTATTCCCACCACCCACTAATCATGGCAAGTGAATATAACAATGCTCAACTATAACACAAGATAGGGGATTAAGACCTCATCAGAGATCAAGTGCCCCATCGACCATTCTACTTTCTTAAAACAAAGACTTTTATTACGACTATCAAATCACTATTTAAACTCGACCTTAGCTATAGGAGACTTCAGGTTAAATTTTAATTTAAATATCTATAATAAGCCGGCTGGCATGGTGGCGTAGCTGGTTTGTCGCTGGCCTTCTGCACCTAAAGTTGCTGTTTCAACCACGGCCCAAGTCGGAGGATTATCATGATGCAGAAAATCGACAGCGTCCATGTCGTGATGAGTATGCGGCATGAAAAAAATCCTTTGAGTGTCCGTTTGGCTCGGGCAATTCTCGGCAAAATTAAATTTCGAAGGACAATTTTGCATCGTCAAAGCTCAGGTGCCTCCATCTGGGGAGGAAACTGGGCGTCAAAATTACTTACGGCAATCGGCATCGCCTATATGGTGCCGCACTAAAAAGTAATACTAGCTCCTGGGGAATGTACTTGTTCTGCAAAGGTAAAAATACCAAACAGCAGCCTCATTAGAGAAAGAAAGAAAAGAATATATAATAAAATAATTTAATACTTATGGGAGAGTAGCATATATCCTCAGCAATAATAGGCATCCTAGAATAGTCTGTTGGATCATTTTCCCTTGAACCCCGGCAATTTCAACTATTAACACCTCTCTAGCCGCCCAGCCAGTATGGTGGTTATGATGCTCGGGTTGTAATTGAATATGATCGTGTTCCAATCTCGAATGAAGCATGAATGTATCTTCAGGAAAAGGAGTCGGACTTACGTCTGAAATGGATTCCCATCTCGAATGAAAAGCAGAGCATCCTTTCTGTTCTATGCTGGGATCATCATTAGCAATAAAGTCTATATTCTTCTGTGATTGTATTGTATGTTTCTGTTCTCTATCTCTCGTCCTTCGTGTGCATCCTGGTATGAAACGCACGACAACAACACATCTCTAACTTCGTAGTTTCCTATAATGACACCAGTCACCAACCTCTCTATTTTCCTCTTCACTTTGTAATGCCGGACGGTTCCTGCTTCCCTCTGAAACCCCTTGTCTACCCGCAAACACGGCTAGGTGTGTGGGAGAAACTGAATAATCACTAGACATGTTTCACTAATTAATTTATTGACACCAAAATATCAATCAGACACAATAACAATCTAATTAAGATAACTGATCAGATAGTAGAGCGCGGAGGTGAGATTCAATAGCCCGGGGATAATAATACGGACCCTCAACTGATTCCACGATAGCTTAAGCACGCTCAATATAAACTACGTCGCTCACTAATAAGCTAACTTCTAATTAAACAAGGATCACGATACCTGTACTTTTATGAAGCTGATCCTACACTTGAATCTTTGCAGGAGATCCTTATCTGGATTTAATCACTGTCGTTGGATCCACTCTCAGTAATCTTTATCATGGATAAACTCCAAATGCTCTTAATCATTCCACGATTCCTCACTCTCCAACGAACAACCTGACTCGCCAATTCACTTGCCAACTCCTCAAACTCGCGAATACGGAATTTATATAATATACTTCATTTGCATAATCACGCTTTCTTACTCAAGGAAAGTTGGTTGAAAAAATATATTTTTCCCCAGAAGAATCCCCAAGGAATTAGTAGAGTCACGTATAGATCCGTCACAACTTGACTTTACATAGAAACACTCATTAACATAAATTCGGCTCCTTTACAGAAAGCGATTTTATACTGCTATAACGTTCTCGAAAAAATGTTCCCCAAAAGATTTGTAAGAAGAGCGAATAGAATGCGTTACATATGATCTTCATGAATTTAAGACAGCAAATGAAATTGGCCCGGAAAAATAATACACATTTAAATATAAAGCTACTAATTTGAGGCTTCCTATAATCCATCACCTTGAATTCATGAGTTTAATGGTAGTTCTCCATCCATTTACTCATAGGATGTCGTATTTATTAAAATAGGATAAAGGTTCTACCCAAACTGTACGGTAGATTTTTAAGCGTTTAATTTTTCTCGAAAGTTCAATATTAAATGTGTTACTACAATTTTTTTTTTAAAAAATCCTTAAACTTAAAAGTCTTAAGAACATTAAGAAAATTAAACACATCTAAGATCTCGGAATGAAAATCAAGCAGCCAGAAACTTTTCCTATTTCTTACTTTTCTGATGCATTTTATAGCATTCAAATAAGCACAATAACCAAGATTTGACGACGTAATGCCTAAGGTGATAATCACTATTTTTTCAATTCGAAATAACTGGTACACTAGTAGTAAAGGCCGCGAGTACGTGGCTGGCGTGTCATGAATTTGTTTTCTAGTGCCAGTGAAGATCCACCTTGTAGAAGGGCTGGTACACGTTAAATCTGGACAAGCTCAAAAAATCTCCCGTTGGCGTGGTGTTGGAGAGGAAGTGCAAGTTCATCTGTCATCCCATCATTTGGCCGAGGCTCAAAATTGTGGGGTTCGTCACCAATATAGAGGGTGGGATGTGGGAATTCTCTTTTTTGAAAACTCTCAATAAAACTCACTACATGTTTCATTCAACTTCATTGTTACTTTCCGCCTACAACACAACATTGAATTTTTGAATTTACACAGTTTTAAACATAAAGTCTGCAAAATGACGCCTTCCATTATCAATACATTGGTGCAGTCAATTTCGAAAACTCTTCAAGTATATCGACCGGGTTATTATCAATTTCGCCTCGGATGTTGTTCAGTAGATCTTACAGGGTCTTGGAGCATTCTTTGTAAACCAGGGACTTGAAATAAGCCCACAGGAAGTAATCAGGAGGGGATAAATCAGGTGTGTAAGCAGGACAATTTACGTTCTCTGCAGGAGATCAGTCATTGGGGGAAAGCTGCTCTTAAGACACCCATGGAAACCCTGGAGGTGTGAGCTGTGACCCCATCTTGTTAATACTACATATCATCAAGATCCCTTTCTTGGAGTGTGGGTGAGAATCGTTGGATCATGTCAATGTTCGAGTGTCAATCCGAATTGACACACGAACTCGTTCCACACTTTCAGGTGTTTTAACGGTCTTCGGGGTGGGGGGTATACTACATGTTGTAACTACATGTCATCAAGATCCCTTTCTTGGAGTGCGTGTGAGAATTGTTGGATTATTGTGCCATACCAATCTGAATTGATACACGAACTCGTTCCACATTTTCAGGTGCTCTAACGGTCTTTGGGGGTATACTACATGTTGTAACTACATGTCATCAAGATCCCTTTCTTGGAGTGCGAGTGAGAATTGTTGGATTGTTGTGCCATACCAATCTGAATTGACACACGAACTCGTTCCACACTTTCAGGTGTTCTAACGGTCTTTTGGGGGGTATACTATATGTTGTAACTACATATAATCAAGATCCCTTTCTTGGAGTGCGGGTGAGAAATGTTGGATCATTGTCCCATACCAATCTGAATTGATACACGAACTCGTTCCACATTTTCAGGCGGTCTAAAGGTCTTCGGGGGTGCTTTTCTTTCTTTGGAGACATTCTCCGTTGCTTGAAAGGCATCCATCCGCATCAAAACATATTTCGGATCAGGGAGCACTACCTCGCGGAGGAATATCGAAGCGATGACGAAAGTCACGTTGCACTGCAAACACCGGCCGACCAATAGAGAAATTAGCCTCCACGGGAAAGAGGCAAGCTACTGCCTCCACCACAGCATATTTATGACTTAAACGAGCGGGAACTCAAGTATCCCACTCCACCCTTTCCACCGAACCCCTCCCTACGAACATCCCTGCAACATGTTGAAAAAAGGAAGTTTCCGCCCCCCACCCCTTTAATGCAACGTCAATAAATATTCATTCATTCCAAATAATTAGCAGAACGTAACTTTAAACGAAATGCAGAGAAATCAGTTTGAATGATAGTTTACATTTCAATAACGTAAAAAAATTTAATACTGCGAATAAAATACCAGCCAATATATATATATATATATAATTTCATTTTTATTTTTTTTTTTATTTTTCTTTAAAAAAAATAAGGAACACCTTGTGTAATTTTTTGTACTTAATAACATGTGTGTATATGAGTGCATCAGAAGTTTGGAAGAAAACTTTGCATTCAAGTGAGTAATATGAGTTTTAAATACAGTCGAAATGTGAAAAAGCTCAACATTTGATTTTATTTTCTGAGTAATTTTTGTTTGAGTTTCGTATTATTCAAACACCAAACACAAGAATTTTGAACTAACTTTTTTATTGTACACGTTGCATGGATAAAAATATCATCAATGAAATTATGTTATACATAAATGGCGAAAAAATAGAATCAAGCAATCGTTAAATTGGCAATAATGTTTGTGTTGTCGTCATAGCATGAAAGAAAAATACGTTCATTTTTTTTTTAATTACATGTGTACTTTCCAACAATCCCCCACAAAATTTAGTTGACCCAGCTGAGTACCATCATCATCAATTGTAAGATTGGGTCAACTTATCTGCTTGTCTTCCTGGCAGCAAAATATTCAAAGTACAATGAGGCACCTGAAGTTGAGATTTTCACCTGCATACTATTTATTTCTAAAGCTCTCTTGTCATTAGAAATCTTAAAAAAAACTTATTATTGACCTGATCTTTAATGTATGCCATCGGAAAAAAAGGAAGATTGCAGTTTAATTGCTATGAACGCGCGCGCGCGCGTGTAGGAATAACGTAATAACATAAACATAAATTGTATGTACGAAGTGGAATATTTGAAGAATAGGAAGAATAATAGGGATGATAAAAGAAATAACTCCTTTTTTATTTGTGGAAATTGGGTGATGTATGACTTTGGTTCATAAGGTTTGATTAAAAAGTAAAATTAAAATATACTTCTGAAAATTTATCCAATAATTTATTTAGTTAAAAACTTAAAAACTTTAATTTATTTGGTGAATGTTACACAGGATACAACAGAAACCACACTGTATACACAATACCTGCTTTAAAATTATAATCATCAGGACAACCGGTCACCTGATCAATAAATTGCTTAGAAAGTTACAAAAATTAAGGTGTATTTAACAGATTTTCATCTGTTTTTTATATACAATCTTCAGTAACAATTGGTTTGTTGTTTTATGTAATTTGGTTGTATCATAACATATTATTTTTTTCCATTTATTGAAACAAATCTTATTAGTGATATGATTTTCCGTTCATACTTCTAAAATTGGCGTAATGTGGAAGTTTGGAAAGTGTAATGCCAGAGCTCAGGTGTCGTCATCAACCCTTGATTGTAGTTCTAAATTATGAAGTCCATCACCAAAACCATCGTGAAACTTCTGCGTGAGTCCACTGTTAATAAAAAAAATCAATCAAATTTGACACGTATGCATGTTTTTATTTCTGGAAAATATCAAGTTTAAACAAATCTACGCATTTGATTTAACGATGCGCTCGGATAGAAATCAGTGCTATTTTTTTATTGGCAAATAATAATAACAATTTTTTTTAAAAAAAAAAAAAAGAAACCAATTAATTACAATGGTTTTGTCAAAAAAATATTTTTTTTTCTGCTTAGCATTGTATCGAATTAACTGCGGTCCAAATACAAGTCAACTGTATTCCGTATCTTCTTCAAAACAATTTTTAAAACTAAATGTGGTATTGCACTTATTTAAAGGAAAGAACTCTATTTCTCTTATGTGTATGAGTTTTTTTTAAGTTTCATATATAATTAATGGCTAACACCCCATTCGATTAATTCTTCCTAAGCAAATGAATTTCAGAAGTACAATTAATTGAAAAAAGGAGATACTCTGTTAGTACTTTTTGCAATTTTCATTTTAGCAGAACACACAAATCTGATATCTGCTCATTGCTCGAAAGAGACTAAATTGAGATACAAGTAGATTTATAGATTAACTTCTAAAAAAAGATGTTTTCTTTTAATGTAATTCATTTCCCATCATAAAATAAACCTAAATGTCAAACATCGTACAGTTCAATTTCAAATTTCTGAGATTTAGCTTAATAATATCTTTTGATGCTAAATGAGTATCTTTGTTATTTTTCGTGGGTTATATTTTTACTCGCGCTACCACACCACAGGTCCGAGATTCTATCCTCGGGTTGGGCAAGGTCGACTCAACCTTTTCTCTCCCTTCAGAGGGATGAAAAATGAGTATCAAGCTTGCTTGGGGACTAAAAACTGGGGATTTCGCTTCAGACTGACCACCTGATCAGGACATCAGCTCATGCACCTCAGCGCCCATTGACGACGCGTACTGAGATGGGCACAGTAGGCCTTGGCCCTCATGGACTGTTACGTCACTGAGTTTAGTTTATATTTTTACTCGATACTTTTCAGTTATATTTATCTAACTGTTATGAAAATATAAGACATTGAAAATTTAATACACAGAAAAAAAACTGAATTTTATAGCATACCAAAATTTTACAGAGAGTTCATTCTGAATTCGTTACATCCTGAAATCCCTGAATTCAAATTTTAAAAATAATGTAGCTCGAAATTCCAATTTCGAAAATGGACTTCTATTATAAGAGGAGTCAATTATTTACAATTATTAAATTATTTTTATCTTATTATTATCAGCCAAAAAAAAAAATAATAAGAGACAATCTGCTTTGTTTTGAAAGTAACGGCATTGATTTAAAAAGTACCTGATGCTATTACTAACCACTTTACTGTTTCTTTTTTGTCATATATTATGCCAAAAAATAAGCATAATTTTTATAAACATTTTTATGATAAAATTAATTACATAAACTCAAATTAGCAGTCAGAAATGTTATAAATATTGAATTTAAAGAATTATGCTAATTTTTATTTTCATTCAAAAAAACATATTTTTCCTTCAAGTTGGCTTTTTTCGAAGAAATAAACGAACTCAAAAGAACACTTTACAAAAATGTAAATCACATTTAAAACGATATATTGTACTTACAATTAATTATTCTTTTAAAATTCTGTTTTTGTGTGGTAAATTTTAAAACAGGGAGACAAGCAAAGTTCAATATCGCAATCGGCACGAAAATATCCTGTTTCTTTTTTCACCCATTTCCCCAAATCTTTTCTTTTCGAATAACACACAAAATATTGCCTTGTTGGTCACAATTTTTTGTTTAGTGAGAGGAATCACTTCTAAAAAGTTTTTTTTTGGTTAATCGTAAGGGACTAGGCAAAATTCCTGGTCGTCCGTCCTTTTTTTCTCATTTACCACCCCATATCTTTCAATAAGCGATCTATAATATCAAGCCTGAACTTCAAATGAAATAATTTTCCTCTCAGTCTCTGATATAAAACAAAAGCATTCCACAATGATGTATCTAAAATACGGAAGAACATTTCCTTGTATTATTTATTGGCTCTTTTTTGTTATTCGGTAATTTGTGAGATGCTGATAGATTCTATATTTACATCACAAGAAAAGTCCGGTTACAAACTTTCATTACTTCCAGGATCATTTACAGAAATTTTAGACTCACTACCTGAGTCAATATCAGAATTATTTTCTGTCAAGAGAGCCTCTCGTAATCTCTCATTTTTTCTCTTTTAAGTTCCAAATTTAAAAGAAATAGTGTTCGTAGTCTGCCGTACACCGATCTAGTAAAAAGAGAAAGACCGCCTTATCTAGTCTAAAAGAATGCAGTAAAATCTAACCTTGAGAACGGTTTAGACATTTTTTGTAATCCTAACTTTACTCGACAATTAGAGACATCTGCTAGAAATATTGCACATGAAACGAGCAAAAAATACAGGCAAATCAGAGAAGTGCCATTTCAAGTGCCCGAGTGGTGTTCGGGCAAAACAGGGAAGTGGTTAAATAAAAATGAGATAATAAGAGTAGAAAAAAAATTAAAGACGTAATCTGTAAAGAATAGATGTAAATAGTTTGCATAAATAATGTAATATATGGTCCTATGATAACTTTTCCCTAATATCTATAGAATTACTAATCGAAAAAAAGGAAGCATTGGAACTTAGAATTAATAAGTGAAATAGTTAAAAAATAAGAGTAGAATATCAGTACAGAGTGACAAACATGAATATGATATATTTATGAAAGGAGAAAATGACGGCGAATGGAAGGGAGTCGATTAAAATTCAGTTTGCATTCTTTTCAACAAGGTAGTTAAATACTCAAAATCTGTGCGTGATTGTGCCTCTCATCAATTGCTTCAAATTAACAATGAACTAAGTGGAAATGTCAAGAATAGTTCACGCATAAAAAATCTATAGTAATCGCAACTTTAAGTAGGAATATCCCTACGAGACATGAACAGTCAAAAACCATCCTATTTGGAAACTTAAAACTGAGTTTTCTTGCACAATGTACACTGAAGAAATTATGTTTTTTGAAATAATCACTAATACAAAACAAACTAAATGAAATTTTACTAGTAAATTATTGTTTGAATATGTAAAATATTTTATGCTCTAACAAAAGACCCATACCGCATTCTTACCCAGATGATTTAAAACCGGAATTAGAATGTGCAAAGATATATAGGAGTTTTAAAAGAATTAAATAACAGCCTTGATAACAGCCTTAATAATAGACATATTTATTTTTCTGAAAACACTACAGTAGAACGTCATTTATCCGAATCAATTGAGACCGGACACGATTCGGATAACTGAAAACCGAATGCGATCCAAGCAGTATATGAAACCGGACACTATACGAATATTGAAAATCATCACATGCGGGAAACGTGCTTGAAGAAAAAGCGAAATAGGGGCAAAATGTCGCAATTTGACCTTTGTTGTGGAAAATATTCCCTTATTTTTCGCTGCACCATTGTACACCTTCGTTTTTTCGCTGATTCTCTTGAGCAGCAGTAATTGAGTAGGACAGCACTCTGATTGTTGTTCGTACCACTCCATAGCTGTCTCTAACGCAACAAACGTGTCAGAATTTGATGAACCCTTCCTACTTTCGTTGTTGTTTCCCATCACTTTTGGCCTCACGCGAAACAACTGTTGCGCTCATTGCACTGTTAGAAAACGTATCCGGACTTTGGTCCGGATATTTGAAGCCCCGGATAATAAACGTTCGGATAAACGACGTTCTACTGTATGTATATCAATGTAATTACAATGGGCTAAGCTCATGTAATGTCATAGTCACATGATACTTACAATCACGTGTTTCAGCAGATCTTTACATGAATTCATGTGACGTCAAAGTCACATGATGTATGCAATCATGTGCTTCTAGCCAATTAGTTCATGGGCTTCGCTGTTGCCAACTTTCGCTTTTTACAGAAACTTCCTTTTAAAAAGTACATTTTTGTAAACAATAAAAGTTTCACGTAGGTCAACAGAATATATTCTTTCACCTATATTCTTCAAAAATGATTTGAAGAATCTTAATATTTGAATACCTTATCCGATTATAAAATTTAAAATTTTATAAAATTGTACAATTGTAAAATTGTACAATTAGAACATTAAATACAAGACTAATGGAAGCTTAATTCAGTGGAGAATGCCATGAATTTAGAACATTCAATTTCAAATTGAATATCCGTAATACTGAATGAGACAATTTATTTGAAGAGTATTGAAAACACCGCGGGCAGAAATAACAAATATTAGTATCTTAAAGTTGCTGAGGTTTGTCAAAATGTTTGTTATTGTTTATTTTTTTCGATAAAAAAAATAATTTAAATATGACTAAATTCAAGCAAAAAAAAAAAAAAAATGTAAACTCGTCTTATTTCAATGAAAAATAAATCCAATCTCATTGAAAATATTTAGTTTTTTTTTAAAAGAAATTTCTAATATTTTTGTTCTTTTTTTTTCTGAATCCAATTTCAATAATATCCCGTTATTTTCAATCCTTCGTATATATATATAGACCTTTAGATCGTAAGTCATTATATCACATATCGAAAGATCTAAACACGCATAAAACATATCGAATCATAATAAAAAAAGGAATATCATCAACTAAATAATAAAAAGTACCCAAGGAATTGTCTCTTATGCCTTATTACATGAAATTTATTGATCGCTCCCATGCAGTATATTAACTTTTTAGGCTTTGTGTACATGTCTACGTCGAAGACTTATTTGAACTACTTTCCTACCTTTGTCTGTTCTATTTATATTTGTGGTTATTATTGTTTTTTTTTCTTCAAGAAGATGGGTTGCATGGCCCTATTAACAATGGTACAGGTGAAATTTTGTGAAAACAAATATATAATTTAGGTCTGTCATGGGAACAATTGATTTTGTCTTCGATCGCACGAAATATTGACTGTTATAGGAATGACGTCATCACTGTAATGATTGCTCGTTAAACTTTATTATATCGGAATTTCGGAAGTGTCGTAACTGAGTTATTGGCACAGCTGTCCAGCTGTTGACTTCAACAGAAGTAAAGCCTACAATCCTGTTAGAATTACGATGACTTAAGTTTGTACTTTGTAGAGCTTAAGGCTGTCTTTGGTTAATGCTAAGAGAAAGAACCCCCCAAAATCCAGAAAAAAAAAGTTTTTTTTAGAAAAGATAAACAATTCTGAACTGTGACGCCATGCTTTGTCTTTTTAAGGTATCCGACTACCCTAAAATTGTGAATTTTGCCAAAAATTGACAAATTTCTTATGATTTTACTTTATAAGTCATCTTATTAGCTTTATAAAAATACCAAGGTTATTATTTTACGTTCACTACAACAAAAACTACAAGTGTTTTATTAAAAGCAGATGCCATTACTTTAAGATATGTCATACTTTAAAACGCGTTTTATACTCGAAATGTGTGTTTTTTTTAAATACTCAAACGGGGTCAGCGATTGCTAAAAAAGTTTTGAAAATAGTTAACTGAAATTTTCCCCCCTCAAGTTCTGTGTATTAATAGAAGTGTTTTAACCTTCAGATTTATCAATCACTATTTTATTACAAAATTTACAGTCCCTTATGTGAATATAATCACTGTTTTTTAAGCAATTTCATATAATAACTCAGATAAAGGGCCTTAGTTTTTGTAAAAATGAAAATATATCTTATCCTGAAGGTCATTTCAAAAATGAATCACATAGCAACACATCAGAATTGAAAAATTGGAAACTTACTCATAAACCTTGATACAGAATGGGCCGCGTTTATGTTATTTTTTGTCAATTTTTACCCCTTTTCCCCCATTTTAGTAATAAAAAATTCTTTTTCTCTTCTTAATTTTAGCATATTTTTCTTAAAATGTACTAAGCAAATCCAAAAACAACAAAAAAATCCCCAAATCTTCATTTTTTTAAAAAAAAAATGTTGTCGCAACCAGTTGGACACCTCAAGTAAAGTAGCATTTTTTAAAAATTATATCACTTTTTTGTTTGAATTGCAGTTTATTTTTTCTCGATAATGATATGTCCAATGTTTCATCTTTTCAAAAAAAAAAATAAATAAATAAATAGAAATAAACATAATAAATTATACATAAATTTAAACTTTTGAAATTTCTGGGGGAACCAATATTATAAAAGAAACATGTATATATATGCTTTCATTCAAACTTACGTCGATGTTGAGATATTTCATTTTATAAACGAATTCCAAGTTTGAGTTCTACTCTTTACCTTTATGATCAAATCTTACCTTGTTTTAGTACCTTATTTTTCATCGTTACTTTAATACCAACCCTAGAGCTAGAGGGGGGTGGGGGGGGGATGTTCACTGTGATGCTAACCTTTGAAATGATTTTTTACCCACACGCCACCGACTGAAGTGGAGAATAAATGTTGATAATCAGCTCTTTTCACGATAGGACGTGATAAGCTACTGGGACATCATTCTATGCCCCCATGCTTCCACGGCATTGGATTCTCGATTTGATGTCAAGTCCCGCATGGCTCCGGAATCGTTCTATGTTCGTTGCATTGAACACACATCCACCCGCCACAGCATATCAGTCGCTTATAGCTGTTCAAGGCCGTGGGTAGCCTAGTGGTTAGAGCATCGTACGACAGACCGGAAGGTTTGGGTTCGATGCCCGATGCCACCAAATACTCGCCGAGTACAAAACGGAGCACGTGCTTGTTAAATCTGTGGGTCCGAATCGTGTCGCCATCTATCGTGATCAAAATCGTGCTGTCACCTTCATGGGCTCAAAGCTTAGGCTAATGACAGACGTATGTCTAGCCCGTTGCCATGATGAATTTCGTGGACCTCGATCTGACTACGTCAGAGAGGTGGCATAAGCAACAACAACAATTTTAATTTTTAGGCCTTGGGTAGCCTAGTGGTTAGAGCATCGGACGCCAGACCAGAAGGCCTGGGTTCGATGCTCGATGCTACCCAGTACAAAACGGAGCACTTGCTTTTTAAATCTGTGGGTTCGAATCGTGTCGCCATCTATCGTGAGCAAAATCGTGCTTTCACCTTCATGGGCTCAAAGCTTAGGCTAATGACAGACGTATCTCTAGCCCATTGCCATGATGAATTTCGTGGACCTCGATCTGACTACGTCAGACAGGTGGCATAAACAACAACAACAACAACATAGCTGTTCAAGCATTCAACCTGACAATTTTGTGTTTTTGTAATAAAAATAGTAATCTGTCATATATTAAAAAGGGGTACAATGTCGAAAACAAGTTTTAAGAAAAGAAAACATGTAATTTTAATGCATAATAGCCGCACCTACACCACAAAGTAGACCGCAACACCTTAAGGCTGTTTTCGGCTAATGCTAAAGAATAGGACCCAAATTCGAAATATTTTTTCAGATATAAAAGTACTCAAACGTTAATATTATATTCTGGCTTCCCTATCCTGTAGAGAATTATTTATTTTATCATACTACTCATTTTTAGATCCAAGTTGACAAATTTTTACTTTAATAAAATGTGTTTCGCATTTTTTCTCCTATACCATAATACTAAATGAACCATCCCTTTACATGCTAAAAGGAAAAACTAATTATCTATGAAATATTTTGAAATTTTACTATATTAAAAACAAATGTATGAGTTGTATACATTGTCACATATTTTTATAAAAATTGAAGCATTTTTTCTGTCCGAAAATGTGCACCGAGTTAAGTTTACGCTTTTGTGCATATGGCGAAAACAGCCTTAAAACCATTAGAAGTAGCCCATACCCTGGAAAACTCCTCCCACCCCTACCATAGATGACGGTGATGTAGACTCTCAATAGTAAAATAAGTATTCATGTGCAAAAACAGAAGACGGGAAGAGGGGACTATTCTGTAAGATTAATAGTTTTTGTGTGTTCTTCTAAAAAAAAAAAGAATGATTCTTTAAACTGTTTCCATCATCAATTGCTCTTATGAAACTCATTCTTCAATATTAAAATAGTCAAATGCAAATAAATATACACAATTTATGTAACATGCATTGAAAAAAAACCCTTTAAATAGATTTATAAAATAAAGAAGGCTCATAAAGAAAACAAATCATTTACCTAAAATTCAATTTTATTTTCATAATTTTTAGGGCATCGATGGATCTTTTTTTTTTTTTGAACATACTTATTACAGCCCTTGTTATATTAATGCCTTTAAAGAAGTAAGATAGTCAAGTAAATCAAACCGCACTAGTGATGAAAAACTTATTTACTTTTAAAATGCTATTGTAACCGCATAAATGAATCATTTAGATGAGCAAAATTACAAATTATTTCAAAATATCATTACCCTTCTGTAATACAGTGAAAATCATTTAACCTGAAACTGAAGAATTGAAATATTTTTCGTGTTAATGAAGTACGTTTTATTTACACAGATGTGTATACACTGGTGTCCAAAAGATAAGCATAATAGATAATTATGTGAATAAAGAAGGAACTGTAAATCAGAATGGCGGGAAACGCGATATGCGAGTGTAAAATGGTTATAAAATAAGGAAGCAAATCAAAAGAATGATAATAATTAATTTTATTATCCAAAGTAGCAGTTTGAAAGAAAACTGAGCATAGCAATGATTCACACTTTAAAGAAAAAATGTAAGAAAACATTAAATAAAATACTGATTCTGCAGTTTAATAAGGCGTGTGGTCACCTATGACAGCCAAGCACGCTGCACAGCGATTTACTATACTTGCTATGAGATGATGAATAAGTTGTGGGCTCAAATGGTTCCAAACTTCTTGGAGAGCACTCTTCAGTTTTGTAACGGGGCTTGGTGGGTGCGAAAGGGCTACAATTTGTCTCCCGAGCATATCCCATACATGCTCGATAGAATTTAAATCAGGGGAGTTCGCAGGCCACGACATGCGCTGGATGTTTTCCGTTTCAAGGAAGTCATCAATCAGCACCGCTCGGTGACAGGGCGCATTATCATCCATGAATATGAAGTCAGGACCGACAACACCTCGAAACGAGCGAACATAAGGCTCAAGAACTTCGTCTCTGTATCTTTGAGCAGTCACAGACCCCGTGTCAAAGAAATGGAGGTCTGTGCGGCCGTCCATCATGATGCCTTCCCATACCATTACTCCCCTTGATGGAAAATGGTGTCTTTCCATTATGTTTCTTGGTTCAAAAAGTGTTCCACGTTCTCTCCATGTTGTTACCCGCCGAGAATCACTACTCAGACTAAACCGGGACTCGTCACTGTACATCACATTAGCCCACTCTCCCACACTCCAATGTTGATATTTCAAACTCCAGTTCAAACGAGCGCGTTTATGAGCAGACGTGAGTGGAATGCAAACTGCTGGTCTTCTGGCATACAGGCCAGCAGGATTGAGTCTCCTGTAAACAGTTTGTCTCGAAATTCGTATTCCTGTGGCGACTGTGAGCGCCGAACCCAGTGCTCTGGCAGTATTGCCCCTCTGACGTCGCGCACTTATTACCAGATATCGGTCTTGGCGAGGGGTTGTGACTTTTGATCGACCTGATACTGGTTGTCGGGTAACATCTCCCGTTCTTTGAAACCTCTGCCATAGTCTTGAGATCACAGACTGGTCCACATTCAGAATTCGAGACACTTTGTGATTGTGAGAATTCCAGCATTCCAACGATTCTTCCTTTCGTAAACATGTCCAATTGGTGTTTTTGTGCCATCATTCAACTTGTTTGATGGTTAACAACGTTCCTTCGCACAGCAGTTGCACGAAACTTGTCTGAACTGCCTATGCTGCGGGAATCAGTTTCTCCGCGTTCCGACATGCGCCGGTGTTTCGCGTAGGACGTAGTCGACTGAAAAGTTTTGCATAAACCCAATGTTTATTCTTCACCCAATTAATATCCGCAAGAAATTTGGAATAATTTTACGAATATTTACTCCATGTTTTTCGCATTTTACGATTTATGCTTAACTTTTGGACACCAGTGTACATGGATGTATTCAATAAAAACAGTTCAAACATTTAAATAATTTGCCCTATTTTTTTAATTATGGTTGATAAAGTAGAGTTAGCAATACCAAAGTCTTTACAGATTTTCATTTTCGTCTTCTGTTTTTAATCAACAGCCTTAAGGAGCTCCATCTTCATTTTAAGTCGAATAGCAGTTTGCTTTCCCCCTGAGTTCTTTACCATTACTGTAGCAAACAGTTCTTTTAAAATAGAAAAATAATGCGAATCAAACTCACTGATTTTTACTTACATTGCGAAGTACTCACTCAGAACTTCAAAGTCAACTGATGGGATATTATATGTTTTTGTATGGCGTTTGTAGGGAGGAAGGGTAAATGTAGCTTAGGTAAACAAAATTGGCTCGTATCACAGACTGTTCCAAGGGTATTTCAAAGCCAAGTTAGCCTCCTTTTTACGAAACATGTGAAACCACCTCTCTTTCATTCCGCATCCCTCTTAAATTTAACCTGCGTTGCTGGAGTTTTCCGTATTTTGTTCATTCCCAGAAGGGAAATCTTTTCATGTTAACCGATTTTCGTTCCGTGTTAAGGATAAAAAATGCATGAAAATACATAGTAGTTTGTCAGAATCTTTTTTTCGTGTTAACCAATATTTTGTCTTAAGCATTTCCGCGTTAAACGCATTTCACTGTATATATACTTTATTTAGGGTACATAACAAACTATTGTAACGTTATTTTTATAAAAATTAATTTTTGACTTTCATTACACAGATTTTATCAAATGGCATAATGTACGAAAATTTCAACTTGAAAATATAAAAACCTTTAATAGTGATATTTGTGAAAAATGACTATTTTAATTTTTTAAACTGTATTATCTACTTTTAATTAATAGACTCATAAGAGTATGAATTTAATATCATACTCAATACCTGAGAGAAAGAGATAAATGAGTACCTAAAGAACAGATTGCGAGACGCATAAAGAACAGGTTAGCTGACCGAGAGGTGAAATTGAAAGATGAAGGGTTTGCAAAGGATAAGAACTGTAATTTTTACCATTTACGGAGGTTAATAGTTAGAATTGGTTTTTATGGAAACCTAGAAGGTCCTCACTCTTTAAAAAGAAAATAAGTAAAAACCGAAATTGTTCTTTTACTTCTAATCCTTATTCATGAGTCTATTTGATATAGCTAAAGATATGAAAAAAAAGTTAAAAATCAAAAGATTCTAGTTTTAAAATAGTTGAGATAGATTCTAGGATTAAATTTAAAGATTTTTCAAACAGTGCGAGTGGAAAAAAACAGGTCAATAAATTACCAACCCACATCTTTTAACATTTTTGTCGGATTTAAAATATTTTAACCATAGATGTTAGCCTCGAACACAGAACAAGAAAAGGATTTTTTTTATATCACCATTTGGGCTCACTGTATTCTGAGGATACGTCGGAGTTCTTTGTTATTGTCAAAGAGGTAGGTAATGAAAAAGATTAGGATCATAAATATATTGAAGAAAAAATTTGAGAATCACAATCTAAAAGAAATAAATTTTAACAGTTCTATCACTAAACAAGTAATTTTAATGTTTAGTATGTTGACTTCCACGGTACAAGTTGTACAAAACTACGAG
>BMAO01009212.1:0-30759 GCA_019973975.1 Trichonephila clavata | reverse complement strand
CTGCCAGATGATTTCTGGTCGTAATTTCCTTACCTTTTGCAGCAACACCTTTCAATAAAATGCTTTCTGTCTTATTAATGTGTTGCTGCTTCAGTTCTTTTTCTCTGATACTTTGCAACATAACTCTCATCTACAGAATTTGTGCCCCTCCCCCCTGAATTTCTATGGGGTTCTGAGTCGTCTTTGTGCTTCCTGCATACCTTGCAAGTTTTTCGGTCTGGTAGTGAATCCCTTTGTATTTTTTTTACATATTCCAGATGAAAAAATAAATGATTTCATGTTTCGAAAAAAAAATAACATATGATGTGTGTGGGGAAATGTCTATAAGCTCCTTCAATTCAAGCAATCCAAGATAGAAAAGAAAGAAATTACGCAAGAAGTCTGAATAAAGAGAAACACTCTTGTAGACTTTTATTACATAAATTTATAAAAATTATATTAAATAAATAATGTTTGGTATTTATAAATTTATTAAATCACTGATTTTAAAGGAGCAAAGAATGAACTTTTTTAGTTCAGATGGTTTACTTATAATTATAAGAAATCCATACATAACGATTGAAAAATTTGGATTAATGATTTACTGAAAACAATACTACTTTATTTTTAAAAAATACTTATTTAAAGCAATACATTTAAATGTATTGCAAATAAACTTATTTAAAATAATGATAACGGAGTAAAAACGCGATTAAATTTTTCACAAATATAATTAATGCAAAAATTATTTCCGTTACCTATTGTGAAACGACTGTTTATTTCTTTATTGAGTTTTTTTTTAGTATTAGATTAAAAAACAGTTACAAAAACGGTAAAATGAATTTATTTACACATTCACAGTATAAAATTCAAAAAGAAAATAATACTATGTGATAAAAATATATTTCAGTATATTTTCTTATATATTTCTATGATATATTTTTCTTACATTCCACTGTACTTCTTCAATAAATCAACCTTTAAGAATAAAAAAAAACTATCGGTTGTAATGCGTTATATGAATAAACGTCCCTCCCCAATTAGCAATGTTATGAGGGAATTCCCCTTTTTACTACACAGCGAAAGACTCAAAACTACCTCAACCTTTCCCGTCTTCCAAACAGAAATCTAACGCTAAGTGAATGACGACGCGCAATTGAGAATTTTTTTTAAAGTTTTCATTTCTTTTTTGAGGACTTAACTTTCACGTTAAAGTTTTTAAGTTTCATACATTAATTGCAAAATCAAAGTACTTTTAAATAAAAAATGTACAAAAAAGACTGTTTAAATTACTTTTTGCAAAAATGGTATTTTACGAAAATCACAAAGAAAATTTTTTAAAATCCATAATTTTTAAACAATTTTTTCAATCTTCGCACAAAAGTTGTATAACAGTATTCTACAAACGTAAAAAAAGTTTCGTACAATAATTTTAATAAATGACGAAGTTATTTAATGTTGAGTTAAAATTTTGAGTAGTTTTTAAAAAATCGTAGAAAAAAAGTTTTTGGCATTTTATTTTTTAAATGACTGATTCAAAAAGAAAAAGCATGAAATTAATTTGTAAAAAAAATATCGTTTTAATAGCACGAAAATAAATTCATACACAACGAATTAAAACAATTTTTCATAAAAACGCATCAGTTTTAACTGGATTTTAAGAAAATCGTAAAAAATAGAAATATCATTATTTTGCAAAGAAAATTATACGGTATCGTGGTTAAAGAAATGATCCTTCCGATTCTGTAATTATTTATTGTATGATTT
Organism: Trichonephila clavata; assembly: GCA_019973975.1. Classification (NCBI taxonomy): domain Eukaryota; kingdom Metazoa; phylum Arthropoda; class Arachnida; order Araneae; family Nephilidae; genus Trichonephila; species Trichonephila clavata. The sequence continues at coordinate 29,013 of BMAO01009212.1, read as the reverse complement.
AAAAAAACAAAAATCGGATGGCTGTTTAAATAACGTCAAGAGTACCGAAAAATTTCACCCTCTGTTTATTCATGACGCTAGGCGGGAAAAACAACACGCAGGGTTAAAACAATTAGGTGTTTTAAGGTTTTTAATTAATATCTTTTTAACTAATTACAATATCGGAATGAAAAACAGTTTACGTCCTAATCTCAGACCTACTCAAAATTTCATAAAATTTGGTCTAGTCGTTTCGGAGGAGTTTGGCTACAAACACTGTGACACGAGAATTTTATAAATTATAGATATATTTACACAGTGATAGAAAACATTACAGTAGCGCCAAAGCCATTGAAATTCATATACCGTATAAAAAAAGATCGCACAAAACAAATCGCAGAAAAATAAAATCGCATAAAAAAAGGACCGCACAAAAACAGGCTCTACAGTACACTTTTAGAAATACAACCATTTTAGCTCATAAAGAACGTTTTAAGTAAACATTTCACAAGAATATATTTTCATTCCATAAAAAATTTAAATAAACAATGTTTGGATTTATGCAGAAGTCTAATTTTTTTCCTTGTTCATCTTTTCTTTATTTTCAAAGCCTTCGTTTTTATACCCAACGTATATCGCGCACCCTTATTTCGATGTTATTTTTTTGCGTTAAAAATGCGCGTTATACGCCGCATTTTATGGCACGTTTATTAAGATATATTTCATTACATTCTATGAAATAGAGCAAATTAAATCTTAAAATATAAATAAGTATAAAAAATCTAAAAGTGTATCATTTTAGCCTTGAAATGTAGCAAGAACAAGTGGGTATTTCAACGAAAGTCTTAGAATTTTCTACGGTAATTGTAGAAGAATACAATATGTGCAAGGTATAATGTTATTCATAATAACTATTAGCTATGCTCGTTGGTCAATCATTTAATTTATGTACTGATAATATGTGATCTCATATAGCAACTATGATCAGATGGAAGACCTTTGAAGAACTACAACTTCTAACCAGTACAGTAACTATATCGCTCCATCGTTGTTTGTGAGAATAATTAAATATTTGTGTACCCAACTGAAGATGCGAGTACTAGCTCTTATCTTTTAATTATCATATCGTTATTTGTCTCATGTATTTATAAACGTACATAATTAATTTAAAGACCTATTCTCTTAGAATTGCAGTTAAAAAAGGTTAATTTTGTAATTATTTAAGAGTTTTTACATTATAAACATTTATCCAGATATTATTATTAATTATGCAGTTATTATTATCTATTTATTTGCACCAAGAAAATGAAGAAATTATTAAAAAATATTAAAATTACAAAGATTTTAATGAAATATTTTTGATATATGATGATTATCTTATCTTTTTTTTTTCTTATTTATATATTCTACTAAGCCTTGTTTTTTTTTTACACAATTCAGTATGTTAAGAACTCGTTATTAAAATAATATATTTGATTTTTAAAGATTCTTGGAAACATTTCCTCGGAAATTGCATTTACTTAGCCATCTAACCTTCTATTGATTTGGAATAGATTTTGTCTTTCGTTTAAAAAAGGTAACATACGAGATATTTATCACAAATTCAAAGTGAAAACATAACTAAATAAAGTGAAATAATAACTTTTTATTTTTTTCATCATGCGGAAATGATATTCTGTAATTGTTAATAACAAAATTGCAAATCCAAGGATACTTTTGGGAACAAATTTTTCGGTCCACTGATCATATCTAGTCACATAGCGAATGCTATTTTAAGCAAAAATGTAAAAGAAAGTTTTTGCTTCCACAAAAAGGCAGTTTTCAAAGAATACAAAGAGAGAGAAGCAGAGAACTAAAGGAAAAAATAATTCAACACATACAGCAAAAATCCCTTAAAAGTAACATGTACTTAATAACAGCTTCTTGAATGTTTGTTATTTTAAGGATTCAGAGAAATGATTTTACGCTTGATTCCCACTGGCAAAACTAAAAACATTCTTTAAATTATTGTAACTATTGCTCGGGAATTCGAAGAGAAACTTTTACCAAACGATATTGAAATATGAACGAAATTATTCGGAAGGGGGAAACAAAAATGAGTTCCATAAATTATTCTACAGATATTATCTCTTGGGCTCTGTACTGTGGTTGAGTTTTCTATTTTTTGAAAAATTCAAGGTGGAATGTTTGCAGTTCTTTTCATGCCAGCAATATTTCTTGCAGTACTTTTGTGCAGTATCATAAACGAAAATATTATTTAAAATAAAATATCACAGAACTGAATTTGAATTCAAAACTAATCACACATGAAACACTTACTGTTTAAATTTTCTCGAGAATTCCTTAGAAACTATATAAGTGTGTATCAATTTGATTTTCACTGTTTTTTTGTTTATTATAAACATTATCATTTGGGGCTTCAGATCTAATAAAGTTACGTTTTGTGTTCATGTCGTGTCTTTGACTCCTACGATCTGTTTCTATCATTTACTATTTTTTCATAAATACGAAGTTTCTCTTTAAATTCTGAAATCAATTTAGCACCGTATAAATTAGTTTTGAGAGGTAAAATCATGAATACCATTAATACAATATTCAATTTAGGAAAAAGCATCATTATCCTCATAGGAGGTACTAGCAAGTTCTCTGATTGGAATAAAATATTTGGAAATTGAACATTTGAACTCAATTTGTGTCGGATCTACACACGTCCATAACTAACCCCTTGGGGATTTTTCTAGGGAAATAATATTATCAACCAACTTTCACTGAGGGAAGAAAGCGTGATTATTCAAATTAATTATATTATGTAAATTCTGTATTCGCGAGTTTTAGGGCTAGTTGGTGAGTGAAGGATCGTGAAATTTTTAGTGCAAATCGGAGTTTATCAAATGAAGAGATCTAAGAGTATCACTCGACGGTGATTAAATCCGGATAAGGATCGTATTCAAGGCCTCAACTGGAGGACTCAACTTCATAAAAGTACAGGTATCGTGATCCTTGTTTAAATAGAAGTTTAGCTTATTAGTGCGTGACGTAGTTTATATTGAGCTTGTATAAGTTATCGTGGAATCAGTTGAGGGTCCATATTATTATCCCCAGGCTAACGAGTCTCACCTCCACGCTGTGCTATCTGATCTTTTATCTTAATTAGATTATTGTTGTGCTTTCTTGATATTTTGGTGACAATAAAATAATTAGAGTGAATCATGTCTACTTATTATTTAGTTTCTCCCACACACCTAGCCAGGTCTGAGGGTAGACAAGGGGTTTCAGAGGGAAGCAGGAACCGACAAGCATTACAAATTTATGTCTTCTAAGTTGCCTATGAATTTTAGCTACATTAAATTGATGGCGAAATTTCTAGCGAAACGTTTTGAAATGAAACCCATGCCATAAGTTTACATTGTGAATACACACAACGCTTTGCTTGAAACTCAAATAAAAATTTTTGCGAATATATATATATATATATTGCTGTTCATACTTATCGTTGTAAACATAACAAACACACTCATTTTTTGTAGTTGCGTTTCCCAATCTGGCAAGCTAATCTTAATGTAGATGTCATTGTGAAAACGCAGGGGGACCATTCTCATAATACAGTGCATCTAGCTTTTTTTTTTGTCTTTTTTGTGCTATTTTATTTTTATTCTATTTCATTTTTGTGCGATTTTTTAGTGCGATCATTTTTTTTCCGTATATGAATTTCAACAGCTTTGACGTGTCTGTAATGTACATACAGTAGAACGACGATTATCCGAACGTTTATTATCCGGAGCGTCAAATATCCGGACCAGTGTTTTTGTCAACATACATGCACTGTATATAAAAACGTTTTCAAACAGTGCAATGCTCAACGGTTGTTTCGCGTAAGGCCAAAAGTGACGAGAAACCCAAGGTGAGGGATATTTGGGGAATTTCAGTTGTGTGATTTGGTAAACATCTGCGCTGAATATTAGGTCAGTTTGTTTTAAAGTGATGGGGTGTATACATGCTCTTTTGTTGAGTTGTGAATTGCTATGGCTTCGAATTTAAAACGGAAGAAGATGTAGAAATCTGGATAGCATGCGATGCTGAAGACTGTGGATTTTAACTGCTAAATGATGTCGACATTGTGACTTTCGTGCAGGAAGAATCCGACCCTGTCGACGATGTAAAGGATGAAGACAGGACAACAACAACGAAAGTAGAAAGGGCCATCAAATGCTGACGTTTTTTCGGCGTTAGAGACAGCTATGGAGTAGTACGAATAACAATCAGAGTGCTGTCCTACTCAAGTACCGCTGCTTAAGAGAATCAGAGACCTTGCAGCGAAAAAACGAAGGTGTACTATGGTACAGCGAAAAATAAGAGATTACTTTCCACAATAAAGGTAAAATTACGACATTTTGCACCTATTTTGCTTTTTCTACAAGCAAGTTTCCTGCATAGGATGAATTTCAATATTCGTATAGCGTCCGGTTTCATATACTGCATGGATCGCATTCGGTTTTCAGTTATCCGAACCATTGCGTATTCAATTGATTCGAATAAACGACGTTCTACTGTATATACACTTCAAGACGATCTGTTCAGTTGTTATTAACAATCGCCCCACAATGCACGTTCAATTGCTTTCTCTTACCGCGCTAGCTGCATGCGTTTGATTGAAGTCGAAATTGTCAATGACAGTGACATTATCAATAATTTGATACATTGCGGAGATGGACAAGAAGTACCGGATTCTTTGAGAGCAGATAAAACATATGCTGGTATCCAGCTTTCTAACAAATTGAAAAAGCATCTTAATATATATTCCAATTCCGAAAAGAGTTAGAAACTCCAAAAAGAGCTTCGATTATTCATATCTGGCTATCGTGACGTTTACAAGAAACTGATTAAACGACCGTCGTCAAAAACTATAATTACTTTTTCTTAACATTTATAAACCCGTGCACACGCAATGTATAACACGGGGCATACAAAGACAGAAAAAGGATTAAACACAAACATCCATGCCTTCTCCGGATTCGAACCAGTCTACGTATAACTTACTTTATGGTGCCAAAAATAAATCAATTGAAATTGTATGTTTAAGTGTGATGAAAGTGATTTCGAACCAATTCATCACATAAAGATGCAAGCTTTGGATTACGACGAGTATCAGTGAATGATGTATGTACATTTTGAAATATTTTCTATTCTTAGAATGAGAAATTAAATGTTTTTAAGATATTTCAATGTGTAATTTTTTTAGTTATTTATTTTGTTTGGAAGATCTTCCTCAGAAATTTCGTAAGTAAATGTATTTTCTAAGTGTGATTTTTTTATGCTGACCCTCTCCATCGCATAAAAAATTTTCTGTAGCATATCGACTAATATGCTTGTTATATGTAAGTATATGAAATTTTCGAATATTTTTTTGTGCGGCTTCTTTTTATGCGGTCCCTAACTACCGCACAAAAACAGGTTTTACTCTACTATTTTTTCCCTAAAGTTTGGAATAATACCTGGAATAAATGATTTCAAAACATAAGAGCATTACGCACGTACATTTCAGGCTTCTTCGTAACAACGGGGTGAACATTATACGGTGAATATACCAAACAATTAAAAATTGTAGCTTGCCAGTATAGGTGCGCGTTATAGGCCTGATTTTATGGTATTTAGTTTTATCTTTAAGAAATACAACTAAATGCCTTCTTTAAGGTATTAAGTTATTTATGTGAGAATGGACTTTCATAATCTCAAACTTTTGCTTCTCAAACCAGTGCTTCTCAAACTTTCAATACTTGCGACCCAATATTCAATCATAATTTTCCTCGCCCCCCGTACAAATAAAACTGTAGAAATTCAATAATATTATACTTTGACTCTAAAGCTACAAAAACCTCTTAAGTGCCACCGACTTATATAAACGTCTCGATCAACCAAAACGATAATTGAGCCGCACGTAAATATATGTATTTTCGAAGTACAATCTTTTCTGTGCACTGCTATCCATAAAATTATTTCGAAGGCTTTGGAATGCAATAAAAGGAACTTGATCGTGTTTGCGAAGGATTTACTTATTTCACAGGATTTGCTTATTATTCCTTTTCTTCCATCCCCCCCTCCCAATCATATATGCGCTCCTACGGGGAAAACGGAGGCATTGGGAAGCGAATCGCGTAACTTTTAATCAGCAGTTAAGGGATTATTTATAAACCGTGCAAATTATCAAGATAAGAGTTAGTTTTTGTGTATAATTTTATATATGACAAGTCCATGGGATGATTGCTAATTTTTAAACTTGTTCTTAACTTGGTATTGTTAAATTAATAATAAAATACATTGTGCAGTACTAATACATTTATAAGTGTATTATATTACACAAATGTGTTAATTTTATTATGTCAGAATGCATTTTGTTTGTTTAATGTCAGTAAATAATTTCTAAATAATATTTTGTTTTCGACTTTTCAATATATTCGCGCTCCCCTCGTAGAGTTCACACGCCCCCGTAGGGAGACGCACCCCACAGTTTGAGAAACGCTGTGGAATGCATTCGAGTGACCAAAATTATCTGTAAATAACAGGTAGGTAAAGTATAATCAAGTACACACACACACGTAAATTTAATCCATACCTAAGATATACAGGCGAAATAATATAAACGAATTGAAAAAGAAAAGTATGTTTCGAGAGCAGAAAAATTGACCGTTTCTTGATCATGAATTACGAGGGCAATTCGGAAAGTAACATCCGAATCGCTGTAAAAAAACTAACTAGGACAGAGGGAGGAAAATTTATTTACATATCCAAAAGTACAATTTCCCTCTATTTTTCAACCTATTCTCCCCATTATTCAAGCACTTGTCGTACCGTTTTACCAATTTCTCAATTCCTTCTGTATAAACAGCAGCCGCTTGCGATTTAAACTAATGTATCACAAATGTATCGTTTTTAAGGTCCTTTTCATCAGCGAAATGCTGTCCCTCAAGTCACTTCATTTCAGTGTTTAGATGGTAATTGGATGAGATGAGCACTCACTACAGACAGCGTTCCACTTCGTGATTCCTCATGGATGGTTGTTCATCCGTCCTTGAAAAAAGCATATCCATTGACGCACTTCACCGCAACGGTACAGAACTCATGATTGATATCCGCTACTGAGAGTGTTTTTGGCCCAAAGAGATCTTATCACTTCTCGCACCTCACCTTTTGCGAGATTTTCTAGGGCGACACACATTTTGTCACGTTATAACTATCAAATTCTTGGCCCTACGACATTCTCATTCGACGACTGGAAGCTTACGGAATCAGAGATTACTCGTGCATTCGATTCAGGGCGCTCCGAACCATACTCTACCACCACGCCCAAAAGGCGGTTGGTTTCCGAATTGCCATCGTAAAAATTATATTTAACTGGATTGAGTGTTTATTAACGTCACCATATTAAACAACACGAAGGTCATCGGCGAGCAGCCGTGCAATTTTGAACGGTCAAGTGACAAGGACCCCCTCTCCAAACTACCACCTCAGTCAAAGGGACTTCAACAGATTGAACACGGAATTTTCGGTGGGTCTGTGGCGAAAAGCCCTATAGATGGCATTCCCACTTTCTCTGTATGTGTAAAATGTGTTTTTGTTTCGGTTCCGAGGCAGTTCTGCCCTAGTTTTGCTAAGTTGATGTTTGATTCGTTTACTAGTAGTTGATAGTATTTAGAATCAATAGGCAGAACTCACTAAACTTTGTAAATATGTATATAGATGTCATTAAAAGCATAAAAACTATCTGGCTGGTCATAAATTTAGTTTAGTAGAATTTATTTGTAGTTAGAGCATTCTACCACACGCTGAACAATACTTAGTAAGATGCGCTTTAGGGTCTTCAGGGACCCTAGGACTATGATATATTGGAAATGAGTTCTTGAACCCAACCACTAATCTACAGCAGCTACCATATTTAACTGAAATTCATCTTGCTAATATTCCTCTTTTTTTCTCTCATTGAAGTTTAATAATTTTAGTACCAAACGTAATTATAAAGAATGATTTCTTATATAATAAATATGTTTTTGAATATGTTTTATATTCAGCATCATTCTTTACTTCCTAAATTTTATTTCTTTGACGCAAAGGATGGTGAGTGATTGAGTGAGTGAATATTAACACCGCACTGTTCAGCTACACGAGGGCATTTGGCAAAGGACCTCGTAATTTTGAATTATGGTCAAGTGACGAGGACGAACTTGAGCTGGTACCCACCTCTCCTAACTACCACCCCACGCCATCGGGAGGACGTTTGAGCTCTCGACAGATTTAATGTGCATCGCTCCCCTACACAGCGGTCTTCAGTGGTACTGGGCTCAAACTCATGACAGCTAGCCATGATCCAATATCTTGACCACTTGGCTACCGCGGCCACAAAGAATGGTGAAGTTTTGGAACTAAGAATATCTCATTTTAATTAAAGGGAGCTTAGTAAAAAAATGTTTTCAACCATTAATAAGAGAATGCCCTGCCATCATTTTTATACTAATTACAAAATAACCCAATTTCTAACTGGTCATGGCAACTTTAAAAGCTACTTGGACAAATTTAATTCAGCTCCGTCATCTTCCTGTGATTGTGATATTGGTGGCGAGAAAAATGTAGAGCATGTGCCCTTTCTGTGTTCCAAGTTTGAAAGAGAACGAAACACCCTAAGACTGGCTTTCAAGAGACTTAATATAAATTGGTCTCTGAATCTTCAGCAACTTCTTTCCACCAGAAGTGCTTTTAAAAAGAAAAGTTCCTTGAATTTGTTGTAAATATTTGTAATCCTTCAAAACCTTAAAGGACTTTTTTTGCATCTTTCCTTTGTAATGTATGATTAATACTTACTCCTGTGAACCCCGTGTAATACTGTGTGGTACACGGGAATTTTATAATTGTTTCTAATAAAAAAAGAAGTCTCTTAAAATCCTGAAACAAAATTTTGCGTTCACAGTTTCTATTCAATTGTATTAAGAACTTTTTTCCCGATAATTTAGTCAAAAAAATTTAAGTTTAATAAAAAAAGCAACACATTTTAATTTCATTGCCTAACTCTTACTAACGCAAACTATTATCTATCGAACCTCAATCTCAAACTTCTTTATAACAAAAAATTTTATTTTTTCTTAAGCATCTATTTTTTTATGCTCCGCGACCTATAATAACTTGATTTATGTAAAAGCATTCTCCAACATATTTTTGTTATCTCTTCTTTCAAAAAACTTTCTTTTTCTATTTTCTCTTTGTAAAGAGCTCTCGTCTGATATCTTTTGTACAAAGTTCTTAACCTTTTTTCTTTTTTCAAACTAAGTTCTAGACATTTGAAAAGATAGTCATTACTCGTTCTTTTCTGTAGTCTATAACATCAAAATATATCTACCTCTTCACATTTTTATCTTCCCACTTAAATTATGATCTAACGTATTGTGACTTATCCCAATAATAGTTTTCTGGAACTTTTCTAAGCTGTCTTATGAAAATTTTACTTATTTTTCTTAGGAGCTATTTATTTCTTGCTAAGTTTAGATATAATAAATTGTTAATAAATATATAACATACCATTATGGTATAGCCCAGAGGTGATGAATCTTTTTCCCATCAGAGGCCAAATGTAATTTAGGTAGTAATAAATGAGGTCGCACTGGTTAATGTGCCTATAAATGCGACTTTTATGAAATTATTATATTTTTTGTACAACTTTAACTATTTGGTGCATTTCATAGAAGTACAGTAGAACGTCGTTTATCCGAACGTTTATTATCTGGAACGTCAAATAGCCGGACCAAAGTCCGGATACTTTTTTCGAACAATACAATGCTTAAGAGTTGTTTCGCGTGAGGCCAAAAGTGACAGGAAAATCTAAGATGAGAGATATTTGTGGAATTTCCATTGTATGATTTGATAAACATCTGCGTGGAATATTGGGTCAGTTTGTTTCCAAGTGAGGGGTGTATACGTGCTGTTTTGTTGGTGTGGAAACCAAGATGGCATGCGATGCAGAAGACTGGATTTCAAATGCCAAATAATGACGAGATTGTGACTTCCGTGCAAGAAGAATCCGACCCGTCGACGATGAAACGAATGAAGACGAGGACTCAAACAACAACGAAAGTATCAAGGGTCCATTAAATGCTGACGCGTTTCTGCGTTAGAGATCGCTATGGAGTGGTACGAACAACAATCAGACTGTTGTCCTACTCAGCTACTGGTCCTAAAGAGAATCAGAGACCTTGCAAAGAAAAAACGAAGGTGTACAATGGTACAGCGAAAAATAAGTGATTATTTTCCACAATAAAGGTAAAATTGCGACATTTTGCACCTATTTTGCATTTTCTTCAAGCACGACGGAGAGCCGTCGAGCCGCAAGTCCTCTCGTGTAGTTGGTGGAAGAGGAAAAGAGGTGGGAAACCCCTGACCACTCCCAGGGTGTTCTTCCTCAAAATTGAGGTCGAACCGAGCCAAAACGTACTGTCACCTGCATGGTGCTCAAAGCTAAGGCTAATGACAGACGTACAATATAGCTCAATGCCATGATGAATTTCGTGGGCCTCAATCTGACTACGTCAGACAGGTGGCGTTAGCAAAAACAACAACATAACAACACGTTTCCCGCATGTGATGGGTTTCAATATCCGTATTGTTTCCGGTATCATATACTGCATGGATCGCATTCGCTTTTCGGTTATCCGAACAATCGCGTATCCGATCGGTGTCTGGTCCTAATTGATTCGGATAAACGACGTTCTCCTGTATAACAAAAAAAAATTATTCTAATTCATTTATTATTTGACAGAAAAAATTACAATATAGAATATTTTTGTATTTACATAAGGAACGAATATTAAATAATTTCTCTATGAAAGCGTAGATTTTCTGGAGATACAATAACACAAAAGTACTCGGAAAACCACAAAATAAGTAAATATAATAACTAGATTTATACAATGGCTGTTAGCAACACGAGACGAGTCTGTTACCAGCACATTATCAGATTTACATAAGATACGTCCCAAGCATATTTTTAGTGCAAAATTGTTGTATCCCAGTTGTGAGCGACTTTTATTTGGAGTTGCTCCTTCACCGTCCTGCCTACCAAAGGATGTAGAGGGAAACAAAGCATCACCAGAAACTTCCATAATAATAATTATTTTATTACTATTCAAGCACACTAATCAACCATAAGGGAAACTACAAGAGGAGACCTAGGAGTGATATAAAGAGAGCAATCTACTCTAAGTAAATAAGCGCAAGTAATCTGTTTAATTCAATCTAACACAATCTATCTTAGCTTATTAATTCTTAATCCACTAATTTATTAAAGTGGCAAACGCCGACATAATCTCAAGTTGTGATAATGAATTATATCTCACCTATGTATCACCGCAACAGTTCCTCTGCTCCATCTATCTTACACTTACAAAACCTTGACTTTATATAGCCAAACTAATCTACATATCAAGGTTTCTTCTTGAGGGATGGCTGGGAATTAACGCGAAATCTAGCCCCAAAGTTTCCCCAAGAGGATTATTCAGAAAGAAACGATAGATCCGTCACACAGTTAAGAGAAACTTATAATGAAACTCTTCATTAATATTTAAATATCATTCATGCAAAAAAATATGTTTTAACGTACATGGAATCAGTCACAACAATATTAAGAAGAAAGTAGTTTTTGTATAGAGATCATATAACATGTCTGGTAGTGTTGCACTAGGTGACGTTCTAACATTTGAAATGAACAATTGACCATTCCCACAAGTTGTCATTGAAATATACATACATTCCTGCCACTCTTTATTTAATTCCATTGATTTGAAAGTAGTTGTAATCCATATAATTTAATATTGTTGTGGTTGTCCTTCCCGAAGGGAAGGAATGAAAGTTGCCAGAGCCTGTAAGACAGGTTGGACTTCTTAACGATAGATGGCGACACCACCTATCTCCACCTCCACAATTTAGGCCGGGAAGTGGAGGGGAAATTTCGTCCAGTCCCCTGCACTCGTCGTTTCTGCTACGACCACCCACAAGACTTTCGGACCCACTGATTTAACGAGCACGTACTTCATGTGTACTCGGAGGGTATTTGGTGGCATTGGACATCGAACCCAGGCCCTCCGGTCTGGAGTCCGATGCTCTAACCATTAGGCTACCCACGGCCTATTAATTAATACAGGTACTAGCTTTTATGAAAGCCGCACAAGAAATTCATGGAGGCTGCATGCGGTCTCAAGACCGCGGGTTCCCTATAATGGGATTTTAAAAATGAAAAAAAAAGAGGAAATGGGATTTACAGCGAGAAATATCACTGAATATTCTGAGCCTATTCTATGCATTTTATATTGTTGAATCGAGTTTTTGATCTTTTTTCACTTTTATTCTTGTGAGTATTTTTATCTTACTAAACCGTTCTCTTCTTTTTTAATTAAATATCCCATTACCGAGATGAGAAAGTTAAGTCTAGTTGTACACAAATTTACACGCTCTTATAGTGGCCATCAACAAGCAGTAATTACTTTTTTCTTTTTTTATCAATTGAAAATAAAGTTGGATGATCTGAAGGTTGTGCAATGACTTTCGACAGAGATTGCCTGATTTATTATTTTATTCGAAATTAAAGAAACTGTACTTTTGAAGTCATTTAGGCCAATCAACTTTAGTATTCGTGTTTTCAGGTTTAGAGCATTAAATTATTATTGAAGAGAAAGGAAAATATCTTTATTTGTATCTTAAGTCCATGTATTAAGTATGGTGTTTACTCTATTAATTCTTCAATTAGATTGCTTTCACGGCCCTTAATATAAATTTACCACACACTGAACAGAAAAAACTTTAATGATTTTTGATCGTTTCATTCATAACTTAATATACACAACTACCATGAAATCAAGTGTATAACGCGCAATTTTAACATAAAAACAAGTAATATAAAAACAATTTTTAAAGTCAATTCCTACTTATGTCAACAAAGAAAAGTTTTATTTTAGTTAATTTTTATTAAATAATTACAATTAATGTAAATATGTAAATACATATGACAGAATCACAATATTAAGTAGCAAAATAGAACAGGATTTTCCTTGCAATTTTTCTCATTTTCCTTTCTATTAATATTTACATTTTTCTTTTTCGTATGTATGTGGTGTTGGACTATTTTTTGTGTGTGAGTTTGTTGCTATTTATTCATTAATTAAATTTAATTTTTCCAATAAAATAGCACGGTAAAAAGAAATCACATTCTCAGAAATTAGGCCATCCAAGAAAGGATTCAAACACACGACCTTTGAATTAGAAGTCCAACGCGCTCTCCATTACGCTACAGAAACACAGCATGCGTTTTCTTTTTTATATATGGTGTTGAACTTTTAGTTTTATTAATATTTATTCATTAATTAAGTAGAATTAATGAATTAATATTGGAAAAAACTGTATTGACATCAAGTGTTATCCACTACAAGTTTTTAAAAAAGTATTTGAACTTGAGGGGATGAATAAAAAGAATTTTATTAACGATTGAAAATTTGAACAAGATATATATATATATAATGAGAAAAGTGAACTAATAGAGTAGGAATTGAAAAAAATAAGATCGTCATTGAGGGATGCAATCTGTATACGTCGGGTATATAAATGACAGCTTTAAAAAAAAAGGTGACGAGCATAATAAAATTAGGCTTCTACATTTATAGAAATACTGTTTATTTAAAAGAAAAACATATACCTTATGAACTTAAAGAGTTGTAGTTCTAGTAGAATACTATTTTTTTCAAAAGTCTGGGATAATACCTTGAATAAATGACTTCAAAGCATTACATAAGTACATTTCAAGTTTCTTCCTAAAAAAAAAGAGGGTGGTGTTATACGGCAGAATATACCTAAAAATTAAAAAATAATTTAGAAGTATAAGGACCCTTTATATGCTAGATTTTACGGTAAGCAAATATCAGATATAACAATTTGATACTTTTACTCTTACATGATATGCACTTTCGATTCAAATAACTTACATAATTATATTTATCGAAATTAGTCTGTGATGTTTACTCTTCTAAATTTTTTGGCATTATGTTGAAAGGGTGAAAATATAAATCAAAAAATATGACAAAATATTTTTTAAATACAGGAATTATCACTCATTTTTGGTTGATGTTGTGTGGCCGCAGTAGCCTAATGATCAAGGTAACATTCTTGTAGCTGGCGTGTCTTGAGTTCGAGCCTAGTACCGCTGAAGACCTGCCGTGCAAAGAGGTTCGATGTCGTTAAATATGTCGAAGCTCAAGCGTCCTCACCTTGGTGTGGATGTTAGGGTAGGAGAGATGCCAGCTCAAGTGTTGTCCTCGTCACTTGGCCATGGTTCAAAATCCGGAGGTTCATCGCCAAAGGCCCTCGAGTAGCTGAATAGTATGACGTTAATATTTACTTAGTTGACATTGTTTTGCTAATTTGAACAAAGCTTTTAAAATTCGAAACAAAATTACTGAATTATCTTCAATTAATGTGAATATAAGTGAAACATTTTGAAATAGTATTTTTCTGAAATAAATGCAATGTGGTAATTATTTTATATTAAAAATCTAAATGTATTAAAAAATTTTCAAAAAGTTATTATTTTCTTCTAAATTGTTATGCGTTAAATTTTAATTAATTTTCAATACGACATTCAAAGTTTTGATGTTTTTCATGGGTCATCTAAAAATTTAAGCTAATATATATATATATTTGTTTACAAATTTATAACATAAACAGAGGTTAAGGGTTCAATGATAATTTCATATATAATTGAAAGGGTTGATATTTTTAATTTTTAATATTTATTACTAAGTGTAGATTAATATACTTTTTATTCTTTTTTATTTGATATATTTATTTAAATTTTCTGCTAAAATGATTGCATGTCTCAAAATAGAAATTTCAAGAGGTATCGAAAGGTTTAATAATTTTCCATTGCAAAAAACGAGAAGAATTCTAATTTGTTGTTGAAATTTCCGAAGATTAGATAGGAAATATACACATTAAAAAATATCATAATAACACATTTTTATTAAATACTAAATCATTTTATCCATTAAGCAAATATTATTCCTGTTTAAATAAAATAAAAAAAACATATTCATATTTAAATTTAATGTTGATTAGGTAACATTTTACAACAAATTTATTATTTAAACAAAGATGATGAAATTATTGTATTTATTACGGAAAGAGATCTGAAGAAATAAAATATTTTTACTTAAAAGATCAATTTATATAATTAATTCAAATGAAAAGTTTATGCAATTTAACAAAATCAAATTATCTGTATAACTCTAGTAAAGATTTACCATTAAAAATCTTACTTATAAACTTAATTAGTTGTGGTATATTATGTGAAAGATATATGATTACATTGCAAAAAGATCATAATAAATCTCCTATAAGATTGAAACGAATTTTTGGACGTCAACCTGAAAGATGGACGAATTAATATAAATACTATTGGATATATATACATATATTAGAAAATAAAGCGATTCAAATTTGATTCTTAATTTAATTGATTGAAATTTGTACTTAGAGAGCAATTATATTGAATATAAGTACATTTAGAGTGCTGTGGAAATTTTTAAACATGAAACTGAAAGGACTGAAATATATTTTTGTGTTAAAAGAATTTCGCGTTAAAGAATATTGCAACAAAAAAAATCTTTCAACAAAATTTTGTTTATTACTGTACACTTTATTTAGATGTGTGTGTATATGTTCATAAAAAACAATGAAACAAAAACATTCACAAGAAATTATTGAAATTTAATACAACAATTTTAAAGTTTTTTTGAAAAATAAAACATTTATTGAGTGTTTGGAAAATAATCTAATGTTTTCCTTTGCATTGTTTTTTAACCATCAAATTGTCAACAAATTTTTCGATGTCGTCTCTTTTTTTATTCATTTCACCATTGGAATGTCTAAATAACTCCGGTTACTTTTCATGATGTTCTTAATTTTGGATGATGTGGGAACAGAATCTGCGTTATTCATATCATTTTCATCGTCGGAATCTGCATCAATGTTATTTTTTGAGCTTTGAACAAACTCCAAAATGTCGTTGTCTGTCAGAATCTGGGGCTGTAAACACATTATCATCATTGACTGAAATTATTTCTCCCGATAATACTACAGGACAGTCAATTCCGGCTGGTGTTTTTCGTATTTTGTTAATTCTCAGAAGATAAATTTTTCCGTTTTAAGCGATTTTCGTTTCGTGTTAAGAAAACAAACGCATGAAAATACTTAATAGTTTTTCGGGACCGTTGTATTATTTCTTGTTAGCCGATATTTCGCCTTAAACGTTACCGTTAATCTAATTTCATTGTCTTAAAATGTAAAATTTTTAAGCGATTTACTTGGGAACAGTAATTGCATTATTCATTTTCTTTTCGTCGCCAGAATCTGCGTCAATGATATTTTTGAGCTTTGAGCAAACTCCAAAATGTCTTTGTCGGCCATAATTAGGGATGTACAAATATTATCATGAACTACAATGAATTCTTCCGATAATGCAGTAGGACAGTCCAATATAATACATATACAAGGGGTGATCAAATGAAAAGGTACGAAACGACACGGTGGGTACAAATATAGACTTTATTCAAAATATACACCATAGGCCTGAGCACAACGATCCCACTGATGAACAAGCTGCAGGATTCCTTGTTCCCAGAATTCCTGTGGCTGTGACGAGACCCAGTCCTTCACAGTGTCCTTGAGTACGTCGTCCGAGTTGAAGCGCTTTCCTTTCAGGTGTTTCTTCAGTGGACCAAACACATGGAAATCGCAGGGTGACATGTCCGGACTGTAGGACGGATGGTCCAACGTCTCCCATTGGAACTTGTCCAGTTCCATTTGTGTGACTCTGAAGACGTGTGGACGCGCGTTATCATGGAGCAGAACCACACCCTCCGTGAGCAGCCCCGGTCTTTTGTTCTTGATGGACCTGCGTAGGCGTCGGAGTGTCTCACAGTACACATCGGAGTTAATGCTTTTTCTGTGCTCGAGTAATTCTGTGCTCGCATCATTTGGACGCCGCTTTTTATAAGAGCCTTTGCTCTCTCCTGCGCATGCGACACCCGCGCATGATCCGATCCCATCAGAGTCTCCAATGGCATCCCGAGATGTCTCGCTACATTCTCCCTTGGCGGAATATGCAAATATTTAACTGTTTCATTTTTATGTCGTTTCGTACCTTTTCATTTGATCACCCCTTGTACATTCTCAAACATTTCTATAAGTGTCTGGTTTCTTCTTATCCAGAAGGGAAATATTTCGTGTTAGGAGAAAAAAAGCATGAAAATACACAGTAGCTTGGAAATATTGGTTAGCACAGTATTGTTTCGTGCTAAACAATATTTCATTTTAAGCGTTTTCAAGTTAAACGTATTTCACCGTTGTTTACACTACATGCGCTTTAATCAATCATATAAAACATAGATTCTCAACGTGGGTGATAACGCACCCTTGTGGACGTTTGAAACTTTTAGGGGAAGGGCAGTAAGAGATCCAGAGAAAATTAGGGGGCGTTGAGATGGCACGGAGGGGTTTGGGAAGCTTTACCAAATATAGTCTAAAGAAAACTAAAAAATAGTACGATGATTATGTACTAACAAAAGGAAACTTTAATACTGTTTACCTTATGTTGATTGTATGTATTTAAATCATTTCTCTATATTACAAGCAGCAGATTATTATTGCATTCAGACCTACATTAAATTGAATGATATAGTGCATTTTATTTTCTGTAGTGCACGTGTTGTCTTTGTCTATGATCAGTAGGTAAAATGTTTCCTTCACTGCATTTAGTTTCGTATATTATCCAAGAGACAGAATTAAACATGTTAACCAGGAATTAAAGTGTGATTCTTTAAAGACTGAAACTGTCAATTTACATTTATTTTGAAATCAATAGTTTATTACAAATTACTTCGTATCAAAACCCGTGCCTGTCTTTATAACAGGTAAGCTAAAGCTTTTATTCCACTCTTTTAAATGAATAAGAAATTCAGTAGCCTGCTTCAACTTCAACAATATCCTGTCTATGACTAAAATATAAAATATTACACATTTAAATATATTTGTGGCAATAGCTATTTCAGATTCACAAGTAAAAGAATTGGGGCTTTAGAAAAAAATTAAATCAAAAAATATATTCTATTAGTAATATGATGTTTTTTAAAACTTAACTCCTTGTTTTTACCATGTATTATGTGCACTATTATTTCTCTAAAATGGGGAGGGGGCGGTATCGAAATATTCACTAGAAAAGAAGGCGGTATCGAAATACTTACTAGAATAGATGGCGCCAGTTCTCTATCTATCTCAAAAATAATTGGGAACCTATGATATAAAACAACACTGCTGAGTAACTGATTCCATGTACCGCGAGACTGGATATAATTTTACCACACCAAGGGTCTTCGAATTCTAATTTAAGAGTTCCTATCACGGAAGGAATTCGTCCTGAACAAACGAAGGGGTATAGCACGATAGAACACAATCAATTCTCGCAGATATTAGTGACAAGGGATACATCTTTTTTTAAAAAAAGTTATCAGGGAATTTTTATGGCTTTGATAGCATTCTGGGTCATGTGGCTTTAGAAGTTTGTGTAGATAGATGTAAGAATAATGAATAAAAATTAATAATTGATAATGTTCAGTTAAAAGATAATTACTTTGTGAACTATCGAAGAGATTAGTAGGTCACGCTAGATCAATGTTAGTGATTTTATGAAGGAATATTAAAACAACAGAGGGAATGTTAGGACACCCAAGGTTTTTGTGTTTCACCCAGAGGCACGAACTATTACGTAATGGATTGAAAAAAAAAATCTAACGAAGTTATTTAAAGTCTAACTCAAATATTTGATAGGTAAAAATTCTGGTTTTGAAATCTTTTATTGGATTTAAAAATATTTAAATTGATTAATAAGTATAAAATCAAAATATGTACTATATATATATATATATATATATAAAATAAATTTGGTTTATATTGATTAAAATTTTTATTTATAGGTACATAATGAATTATTCACAATGGATCTCGTGTGATTCTATATCACTTTAGTTTAAGAAAAATACCATAGCTAGTACTTAGCTCTCTGTATTTGTTGTCTAATGTTACTGGAATATTTTATAGGTTAATTGTGTTTTAATAATTACATGATTTCGACAGACTTACATGGAATATATGTTTGATCCAGTATTAGCTGATACGGTTTAAAAGCATAAAAAATAGGCATATTTTTTTTTCTTTATATAAAGAAAAGAAAAGCAATTCTGATGCGCTTTCTGGTTTCTTACTAAGCATATTTATTATTTTTTATTATAGATAAATTAAGTAATTTTCACAATACAAATAAGAGGAGTTGTAAATGTGTGTCTGTGTGTATTATTACTTACTGATAATGAATTTGCTAACGTGATTGAATAATGCTTAAAAAATTATCTATAAAATTCGGAATTTTTACTGAAAATTTAAAAAAAAAAACTGTTTGCAACATTTAATGCAGTGCTTCTCAAACTTTCAACACTTGCGACCCAATATTCAATCATGCTTTTCATCGCTTCCCCTCTATACAATAACAATGCATTAAATTCAATAATACTATACTTTGACGCTAAACCTACAATACGACTTTAATCTCTTTAGTGCTACCGACGTACATAAATGTCTCACTCAGCCAGTGCGTTAATTACTCTGGACGTATATATACGTCTTTAAGAAGTACGGTCTTTTCTGTGAACTGTGATCATTAAAATTATTCTGAAGGCTATAGAATGCAATAAAATGACGTTGATTGTCTTCTCTAAGGACTTACTTATTTCAGATGATTTGCTTATTTATTCCTTCTCTACCCCCCCCCTTTTCCAATGCACTACAATGGTGGTATTAGGGTACATATCACGTAATTTTTAATTGGCATTGATTAATTGAAAAAATGTGCAAATTTACGAGATAAGTGTTCATTTTTGCATATAACTTTGTACTATACGACAAGCCCATGGGATCATTGATAATTATTAAACTTGCTCTTAACTAAATAATTAGTTTACACTGCACAGTACTGATATATAAGTGTTTTGCATTAGTGTAAATGTGTATTTTATTTTTTATTATGCAGAATGTATTTTGTTTGTTCACTTTCAGTAAATTAATGATTTCCTAAAATTGTCTTTTTTTTCTACTTTTTAAAATGCTCGGTCCCCCTCGTAGGGTTATCACAGCCCCCTAGCGAGCCGCGCACCCCACAGTTTGAAAAAGGCTGTTTTAATGTTAAATAGCCAACCTGATCACGTAGTTTCTAAAAATGTTATTGTTTGTAAAGTGATTTGCAGATTCAGTTTAAATGTTGAAAACTTTTAAAGCAAATCGTAAAATTATGTTTTGCATCTTATCTGTGTTTCAAATGGTAGTGAGAAAGGGTGTAGATCGCCTAAAAATCCCTAGAAAGGTGGCTCGTGATGCTTATTAACTTCCTTATACTGTAAAACAATATAAATGGTATTGAAGACGGACCTCGTAATTTTGAATCATGGTCAAGTAATGAGGAAAACATTTGAGCAGCATCCATTTTTACTAATTTTCATACCACGCCAACATAAGGGCTTTGAGCCACACATCAGTCGGCACGTCTACAGGGGGAGGGGTAGCACACTTCATGTATACTTCAGGGACCCTAGGGTTCGAACTCATGACACGCTTGCCATGATGAGCTAGTGATTATGACTACTAGGCCACCTGGGTAAGAGATAAATAGCACATATTTGAATAGTGGTAGAATGAACTAAGTTATCCAAAATAAGCCGTTATATATACTTCCTTTTATATAAGCCATATAATTAGTTAGGAAGTAAAATAAATTATGTGAATATTGTATATATATGTAAGACTAGAATGAAAAAAAAGGAAAGATACAAGTTTTTAAAAATATAAATTATAGGCATTCTAGATTTCTTTGTTTTTAAATACACAATGACAGTTGGAAAAAAATTTTTAGTTGATAAATCCATACATGAAAATTGTACTAAATCAAAAAAAGGAAAGCCTGTTGAATTAAAATGGGTCACAAATTATTGGGGAAAAAATTCTACATAAATATTTTTGGAACATTGTGAAAAGTTATGAGTTTGTAATGAGTGAAAATTCACTCAAATTATTTTGTGAAACTGAGTTCAAATGTTTGATGCATATTCATCATTGTTACTATGTATTTTCCGAATAAATATTGCGATTAACATTTCATAAAGATGGCAAAATGATTTTAATCCATAAAAATTTTCGTAATGCAAGTAAATTTATAAACTAAAAAGTGAAAGTTTATGGTATTCGCTATAATGAAAAAATTGTTTTCATTGATTTTAGTTATTGGGAATCCAAACAGCGAGAAGTAAATCTGTTTTTTTCTCTTTTTTTATTCAGCATTTGAATTGTTATCCTAAGAAAAACAGTAAAAATTAATGAAAAACAATTTTAAGCCAAAGGACAATTTTTCATTTTATGAATCCCTGCTTTTTTAATACACATTTGATGTACATTTTTAAAAATGTGAAGATAATTTCTACACAATTTACAAAATTTCTCTCCTTTTATATGCATTTCTCTCAAATAAAATATGTACTGTATTACCTACCAGTCGCTCTAAAAACTTTATTTCTCTTCTATCTGGGTGAGAAAATTATACGTTTCGTGTCAATCTATTCAAATCTATATTCTATTTTATTGTCATTAACACTACACATGGGAAACCAATAAGCGGAATTTTCTTTCATTCTTCTTTTATACACAGAATTGTTGAGATTATTATCACTCATTTTGTATGGAAATCGAGGGTGACTCAAACAGCTTTTCCATTTCTGATACCAGTCTTCTACTATTTAAATTTTGCATAAAAGACTGCCTAACCTTATGGTAACAGAGGTACTGTACTAAGTATTAGCAATGAGTGTTGTTTCCTTTTTATTTTGGATCCATCAGTTGCGAAAAATATGAACTGAACTACAGTTTTTTCTCTCCCATAGTTTATATTTGTTTGGTAACCCGACGCAATAATTACAAGCAAATTTTTACTGAACTTTCATTTTTTTTTAGAGAGCTTTTTTTCAAATTTATAAAAATTGATCACAAAAAGTACTTTTTTTCGTAGAAAATATTAAAATTGAGATAAATTTAAGTCAGTTACAGGGAATATTTCGGAACTAAAAAAACCATATAAAATGATTTATAATAAAATACGATCCGATGTCAGAAATCAGATTTATTTTTGTGACTCTACCTATACTAAAAATGCATAAAAAGCATAAATGTATACATTGTTTCTTAAAAAGATCTTACAATAAATGAATACAAATTCTGAAAATTCTTTATTTGTAATTAGCTAACTGAAATCTTAAATCTTAAAGAAAAATGCAAGAATTATAAAAAACTTTAAAAAAATAGCTTATATATCGATAAATTGTTTACACTTTACAGAAAAAAGTTCGAACTGTCAAGTGTTTACTAGATAACGAGCCTTTTGGCTAGCTATGTTTAAATCAATTAGAATGTTTGTGTTCCGATTTTTAAGAAAAAATAATGGAAGCAATACTGAAAGTTGTGAGTCGTAGCACGTGAATTGTGTTTCAATGATACAATATTTTGGGGGAAGTTAATGGAGTGAGGAGACAGATCAGATACCATCCACGTCACCTAATTCAGAATTATGTGACTTCTCACCAATTGATATTGAGTAACTGAAGAGCGACGTTAATTAAAGCAAGTCAGCTAAGTTTACCATTTTTCCCCTACATGTGTACAATATTTTTCAAATTTTTAGTATACGAAATTAAGTATCAAAATAAAATAAATAGTAAAAAATTAAATGATTCCTAAAAATCTAAAGTATTGTAACACATATAGGGCTGCGTAATATGATATACGTAAAAGCAGATTAAATTCTGTAGTTGCTATTTCTTTCGTTACTTTGGATGTTCTGATTGTTTGCTACTCATTTTATCATTTCTTTGTTCTAAATTTCTGGAAATGATTCGTCGTCAGAATTTGAGAGAAAACATATGCATGTATGCAATCAAGTGGATTCGTAAAGGGGAATGACTGTCGAAGATTTCCCTAGCCTTGAATGTCAACAGTTCAATAAGCAGCCACTTTTGGAGTCGTTATAACAATAAACATACAGTGTCACGAAAACCTGGTAGTGCGAGTCAAAGAGTTGAAACTGCTCTCGAGGACCATTATCTCTGCCTACAAGATCAGCGCTATCGAACAACATCAACGTATCAACCTTCTTAAAGCGTTGTGATGTAATTAGGAATAATGACATCTCGAAACACTGTTTATAAATGACTTCATGAAACTCATATGTATTCCAAACGACCATCAATTCAAGTACCATTGAACCCAATAGAGCAATCACACTCAACCTCTGTGCCTTGGCACTTTTGTGTGCCACCAAATTCTTGAAATATGCCTCATTTTTTAAAAAAATATTAATAATTCTCTGAAATATAGTATATATATTATGAAATAATTTGAGTATCTCACCATTTGACGAGTGTGAAGGATTCCTTGTTTAGATCGCTATTTTTGATGGTCGCTGTTTTTTTGGATGGGATTGACGAGGCAGTCCTGTGATTATTTAAATCTGTTTTATTCCACATCTTGAACACATAAAGCATGAAAAGGACAACACAATACACAGCAAAGAAAACGAATGCACAATGAGCTGCAACCGGCTACATGTTGAAGGCAGACAAATAACAGAAGAGAAAAGAAGGCGGTCTCCAGGAATCTCGGTGTATATATAGGCGGCTCAAATCACATGATATGAGTGGGTGGATAGATGTAGTTCAAAATACTCTCGTTAGGCCACTAGCAAGTTTATTAATTGAACGTGGGTCCTGAAGGAATGGACCATAGATAATTAAAAGATATTTAAAAGGATTATATTACTGGGATTATTACATATATATATATATATATACGGAACCGAATCATTTGGACGTTTTATAAAAGTAAACTATTTATAAAATTATTATTGACCATTTGACAACACCATAGGTGCGAGTTATTCAATACTTTTCAAGTTTAGATATAAACAATTTGATAGGGTTCGTAAGCCATTCACGATAACGGATACATCTGTATGTGCATTAATTTGTATGACGAGGAATAATTTTGCTGTGTAATATTTGAGACTGAGTTTCAAAACATTCGGATGAGCCAATTAATTCATTTTGGATTAAAGTTAGAGACGATTACCCTATTATAGCCAAAAAAGGTTTAAAAATATAGTTAAAATTTTCTACATCGTATTTGTGTGAGTTCGGATTTTCGGCATTAACAAGTATAAAATTGAAAAGCAGATCGAAACCTTTAAATGATGATGATGAAAAGAGAGTGGCATTATCATTTTCACGACCAAATATAAACAAAATTATCAAAATTCATCAAGCTCAAATTTCGCATTAAATGTGTTCTTATACTTAATTTGTCATTAATTACTTGTTAAACATTTTGTTGTTTTTGTTTCAATTGATGATTTTTGATGCATCTCAGAGTGGGGTAAAAAAATCTTAAAAGCATATCTGAAAATATGAAATAGAGATTGTAATTCCAAAACACAATTTTGAATAGATTGGTTTTGAGTTATAGGGAGACAGGAAGCAATATTTTAATTTTAATGAATCTCTTTTCAAAAAGTTTAGTGAGGAAGTGATATCAATATCATAATTGTATACGTAGAAGATCGAAACGAAAGTTCATTTAAGGAAATAAAAATGTATAAATTTATCCGAATACCTTAAAATGTTTCGAATGAATAGGAAATGGATCTCCAAGTGAATATTTGCTTAAAAATAAGGGCAGAATGTATTCATTGACTTGAAATGTAATGCATTGAATTGCTTAGATTCTGTAAGAAATTGAAAGTATAATATTTATAACTCAAGGCATTTCCGCTCTTTAAACAAATTCTCGCTTCATTTGCTGTTAAATTTATTTTATGAGACAACGATTGAAAAGCCCTCTTCTCATATTCTCGTATCCTTTCAAATTATTTAATTACTTCATTTGAAAATCCGTAAATAAGAGTTAACATGAATGCCAGAAAATACCCATTTGATTTTAGTGTCTTAAAACCCTACAGGTATCAATTAAGGTGTTTGAGGGAATATGTGAAAGATTTATCTAAATATTGCTTTAAAGCAGTATAACTAGCACTAAAGCAAAGTTCTTTCAAGAAGCATTGATATTTGAAATAAATATTGGTATAAAGGTGAAAAATAGAATTAAGGATGCTCGCTATGCATTTATTTTCAATAAGAAAATGTTTGGTTTGAGAAAGCTTTGATATACAAGTATTAGTTCAGTAATAGCATAAATCTATGAGGAGCATTTCTTTTCCATTCGTTCCTTTTGTGTTGAAGTTTACACTTTAAACAAATATTGAAAATCTGAACATTAAAATTGATACATCGCACTATAACCAGCAAAACTTTTGATTGCTAAATATATTTAATTTAGGTAAATACAAAATCAACCTGTATGAGAAGCAACAAAAAATTGCAATTTTTTCTTCATTAAAAATTCATTTTTGACTTTTGAAACAATTCTTTTAATAAATTTATATCTTACTGATAACTCATAAAGGACACGTCTAATGTTCATAACATTGTTTAATACGTTGAAAATTGTCATGACTATATACATAGGATAGGGTAAATATGGCACATATCCCATATTTTCGTAATGGTTTTGTGTTAGTGCATTCATACTGCTGCATTATGCAATGCTCAAGGGTCAGGGCGACTTCATGATTTGTTTGTGTTTTTGTGCGGTTAAAACTGAAGAGCAGAAATAAACCATTTATAATGTAAGTGCAACAACCTAATACTTCAAACTGGACTTGATGTTATGATTTAGTTACATGTCATAAGATTTAACATGTAACTAATTAGTTTTACATGAAATTTATAAATGGCTGTAATCTTATGTGAGTGTAGTAACCGTTGGCGGGAATGAATGGTTTTATTGTTTTTCCTCCCTTCGACAGCAGTAATGACTGATGTCACTAGAGAAAACATGGGTAGTACCGAAATTTGATGAAGCAATCCATTCCAACTCTACTGTGAACCATTCTCATCCTACATGTCTTTCGAACAAAACTCCTCCTTTTAATTTAAAGCAAGTTACAGCAGCACATGGCGCATCTATTATCACTACTGAATTCTCGTAGTCAACATCATCATTTTTCAGCTGAATCCAATTTCAACACTGAAAGCAACCTTCAGAAATCACGGAAGATGTAAAAATGTTACAAGAGAGTTGGCAGTGCCGTGGTCTGGCTTCTTCGAGGAAAAGAGTCACGAACGGAGGTCGTAGATTAGATGTAGGGGAAACACTCAGAGTACCAGAAAGTGCCAAAAAACAGAATGCATCCTAACTATTATGATGAAAATCAAGGACAAGAACGGTGCAATGTTGTGGCTCTAGTTCATCTGGTTCCATGAGAAATGTGTCATTTTATTATAATGAGTGTAGCATATGATACAAATGCAAGTCCTGATTAAGTGTATTTTTTCCTTAAGTTTGTAATAATTTGTATCAATTTAATAGTTCATCTGATTTTTTGCATTCAATTGTTTTTAGTTTATAGATAAAAAGACATTTTTTGTGTTATAATTTGTTCTATATAAAGGCTCAACATTACTTCTTATCATTTGCAAAACATGTAATTTGTGTAAAAATACACTGCTGGCACCGTAAATGCAACACCCTGAAGGAAGCATGCAAATAACATGAAATTTACAACATGCATTAGCGGAGGTAAGATATGCAAATGATTAGAATTTCAGCGCAGACACACATCACGCCCGCCTGTGGCCCACCCCAAAGCGCTATTTAAGGCTTGGAGGTTTCGACGATTTCAAGTTCGGCAATTGTGTTTTTCTTGTGGTTTTTTCAAAAACGATCAGTTATGTCTCGTAGAAAACAGCGATCAGCTTTTGATCAAGTATCCGAGTTTGACAGAGGAAGGATAGTGGCCTACCGAGATTGTGGATTATCTTTCAGGGAAATCGGTAGTCGTGTTGACGAAACGAAACAACTGTAATGCGGATATGTAACCGTTGGATGCAGGAGGGTACGACGGACCGACGTGGTCGATCGCATCCACCTCAGTGCACCACTAGACGTGAGGACAGGCAAATTGTGCGCATGGCATGTGACGGATCGCTCAGTCACATCACGAACCATAGCACAGCACATTGAGTCTGTAACGCATCATTCAGTGTCTGCGCGTACCATTCGACGCCGTTTACAGCAGAGTGGTCTGTCCCAAGACGTCCATTGCTTGGTCTACCCTTGACGCAGAACCACAGACGTCTCGCGCCAATGTGCGATGAAAGAAGGATGTGGGTGGCAGAATGGAATGAAGTTGTCTTTACTGACGAGTCACGCATCTGTCTGCAACACCACGATGGTCGGATTCGAGTCTGGAGACACGTGGAGAGAGGATGCTGAACAGCTGCGTTATGCACCGCCACACTGGTCCTGCACCGGGTATTATGGTATGGGCGGTATTGATATCACTCTCGCACTCCTCTAGTACGCATTGACGGTACTTTATACAGCCAGCGCTACATCGCCTAGGTGTTGGAGCCAGTTGTCCTTCCTTACCTTCAGGGCTTGGCCACAGTCATATTTCAACAGGATAATGCACGACCACACGTGGCAAGCATTGTCCAAAGGTTCTTCGTCAATCCCCAGATTGAATTGCTTCCCTGGTCGGCTCACTCTCCGGATCTTTCGCCGATAGAAAACATGTGGTCCATGGTTGCTCAACGATTGACCCAGATTACATCCCAAGCTGCAACACCAGATCAACTTTGGCAACGTGTGGAATCTGCTTGATCTGCTGTACCCCAAGAACACATCCAAAGTTTATTTGAATCAATGTCGAGGCGTGTGGCAGCGGTGATCTGCAACAATGGCGGCTACTGTGGCTGCTGATTCTGGCAGGAACCACACTTCACAGAAGTCTATAAATTTAATTATTTGATACTTGGTCAACATGTTATCTACAAAATAAATTTTTTGTGCTATCTCTTTTCTTTCTTGGTGTTGTATTTACACTGGCCAGCAGTATACATTTCCGATTGGAAAAGGTGAATATAAAGACGGCAGTTTCTCTTATTTTTTATAATGCAACCTGCTCATATTTCCGACAATTGCACCCATATCACCTTAAGTTTTAGTAAAATATGAGCAATTGCGAAATTTGTTTAGTAGAGCTTATTCATAATTTCATAATAAAGAGATAAAAGTTTGTTCATATACCATTATAAAAACCATATTCTAAAATATAGAAATATCTTTTTTTCGGAAAAATGGAAAGTGCTTTGGGGTAGTATATTTTCAATTTAACTTTTTGGTGCCCATAATTTCCAAGTTTACCCGATTCAATAGAAATACAGATAACTCTTTAAAAAACTACACACTTCATTGGAAAATAATTGAGAACAGCTACTGCAGTGTTTCTCAAACTGTAAGGCACGCCCTCTAGAGGGGGTGATGACCCTGCGAGGAGGGCGCGAGCATATTGAAAAACAAAAGATTATTTAAAAAATTATTAATTTACTGAAAGTAAACAAAAAAATACATTCTAACATAATAAATATTAAATACTCATTTGCACTCATATAATACACTCATAAATATATCAGTACTGCAGAATGTATTTTATAATTAACTTAAAAATACTAACTTAAGAACAAATTTAATAATTACGAGTGACCCCAAGGCTTGTCATTCATAAAACTTTTAAAAAAATCAACACTTGTCATGATAATTTGTACGGTTTATAATTAATCTTAAAGCTGCCGAAAAGTACGAGATCCACCCCCATAGCCACTTTCCCTGTAAGCACGCGTATGTGATGTATTGGAGGGAAGAAAAAAATAAATAATTAAAACCTTCTCTGAAATAAGTAAATCCTTCGTACAC
>BMAO01009211.1:0-16375 GCA_019973975.1 Trichonephila clavata | reverse complement strand
TTAATTTCGGGGATTAAGAGGTGTAATCGATAAATATTTCCATTTTTAAACTACTTGATCATCCTGCTTGAAAATTGGTAGGCATGTTTCTTTCATGGAATAGAGTTCCTCTAACAAAGAGTAAAACGAAAATTGACCCCTAAGGATGGTTGCGAGGGGTCAAGAGGAGTTACAGAAAAAAATTCCTGTTTTTAATTGTTTGACCCATATACTTGAAATTTGTTAAGCATTTTCCTTTTGTTGAATAGGGATCCACTAAGAATGTATTTTAAGCAAATCAAGCTCTGCGGAGGGGTGCAGGGGGTTGCTGAGACGTATTGACACAAAAAAATTCCTTTTTTCGAGCTATAAGGACTATATTAATGAAATTTGGCTTGCATTTTTCTTTTGTTGAATTGAAATCCGCTAAGAGCGGTTATTTTGGAAAACGGCTCTCAACCGGATTACAGGGATATTGATAGTAAAACTTTTGTTTTTTTCTGTTAGATTTAGACTTGAAATTTGGCTTGCATGTTCAATTTACGGAGTAGAGATCCACCGAAAATTGGTTTTGCGGGAATCCACTTGGTTTTTGAGTTACAAAAGAGCAAACATCATTCTATGCTTCAATTTTAGAGATTTTTAGAAAATACAAATTAGATGAGTTCTGCCCTTTTTTTTTATCAACAGGTGACAGTTACAGGTATAAGTATATTTTTCAATTCTATCGAATTCTTAATGCTAGGACTTAGATATCAATAATTTATCTATACATATAAAGGAGAAAAGCGACTGACTGACTGACTGACTGACTAATCACGAAATCTCTGGAACTATTCAACCTACAGACTTGAAATTTGGTAGACATGTTCCTTTGATAGAGTAGACATCAGCTAAGAACGGATTTTCCGAAATTCGAAACGCAAGGGGCGTTACGGGGGGTTAAGTGCTTTAACAATAATTGTTTCCATGCTTAAACTACTTGATGTACAATCTTGAAATTGGGTAAGCGGATTCCTTTCAGAGAGTAGAGATCCGCTACAAAATGAGTTTGGTGAAAATCGACCCCCAAGGGGGCGTTATAGATAATTATTTCCATTTTTAAACTATTTGACGCACTGTCTTTAAATTTGATATATAGATTCCTTTCGTAGAATAATGATCAGTTACAAAACGGGTTTTGTGAAAACAGACTTCTAAGTGGCGTTGCGGGGGATTAAGGGGCGTAATAGATAAATATATCCGTTTTTAAACTACTTCACGTACCTGCTTGAAAATTGGTAGGTAAGTTTCATTTCCTGGAGTAAATATCCGCTACAAAATGGGTTTTGGGAGAATTGACCCCCAAGGGGTGTTGCGGGGGCGGGGATTTAAGGGGCGTTATAAATTCCTATTTTTAAGTTATTAGACGTACAGTCTTGAAACTTAGTAAGCAGATTCCTCTCATAGGGTAGAGATACGCTAAAAATGAGTTTCGTGAAAATTGCCCCCAAGTGGCGTTGAGGGGACTTAAGGGGCGTTATAGATAATTATTTCCATTTTTAAACTATTAGACGCACAGTCTTTATATTTGATAAAGAGATTTCTTTCATAGAGTAGAGATCAGCTATAAGAAGGTTTTGTGAAAACAGACCTCTAAGTGGCGTTGCAGGGGAATAAGTGGCGTAAGAGATAAATATTTTCGTTTTTAAACTATTTGACCTACCTGCTTGAAAATTGCTAGGAATGTTTCTTTCATGGAGTAAATATCCGCTACAAAACGGGTTTGGGAAAAATTGACCCCCAAGGAATGTTGCGGGGGGTTAAGGGCAGATATAAATAATTATTTCTTTTTTTAAACTATTAGACTGACAGTCTTGAAATTTGGTTAGCAGATTCCTGTCATAGGATAGAAATACACTGCAAAATGTGTTTTGTGAAAATCGACTCCTAGGTGGTGTTGCGGGGGTTCAAGGGGCGTTATTGATAATTTTTTTGCATTTTTAATTAATTGGACGCACAGTCTTCAAATTTTGCTAAGCAGATTCCTTTCATAGAGTGCAATTCCTCTACAAAATGGTTTTGTGAAAACAGACCCAGAAGGGGCGTTGCGGGGGCTCAAGTGGCGTTATAGACAATTACCCCCATTTTTAAACTGTTAGACGTACAGTCTTGAAATTTGATAAGCAGATTCCTTTCGTAAAGTAGAGAACCGCTACAAAATGGGTTTCGCGAATATCAACTACCAAGTTTAATTTCGGGAGATTAAGAGGCGTAATCGATAAATATTTCCATTTTTAAACTACTTGATCATCCTGCTTGGAAATTGGTAGGCATATTCTTTTCATGAAATAGAGTTCCTCTAACAAAGAGTAAAATGAAAATTGACCCCTAAGGATGTTTGCGAGGGGTCAAGAGGAGTTACAGAAAAAAATTCCTGTTTTTAATTGTTAGACCCATATACTTGAAATTTGTTAAGCATGTTTCTTTTGTTGAATAGGGATCCACTGAGAATAAATTTTAAGCAAATCAAGTGCTGGGGGGTTGCAGGGGGTTACTGGGATGTATTGACAAAAAAAATTACTTTTTTCTAGCTACAAGGACTATAATAATGAAATTTGGTTTGCATTTTTCTTTTGTTGAATTGAAATCCGCTAAAAGTGGTTATTTTGGAAAATGGCTCTCAACCGGATTACGGGGATATTGATAGTAAAACTTCTTTTTTTCTGTTAGATTTAGACTTGAAATTTGGCTTGCATGTTCAATTTACGGAGTAGAGATCCACCGAAAATTGGTTTTGCGGGAATCCACTTGGTTTTTGGGTTACGAAAGAGCAAATATCTTTCTAGACTTAAATTTTAGAGATTTTTAGAATATACAAATTAGATGAGTTCTGCCCTTTTTTTGCGACTATGAAAGGTATAAGTATATTTTTCAATACAATCGAATTCTTAATGCTAGGACTTAGATATCAATAATTTATACATATTTATAAGCAGTAAAAATTTATAAAACGCCATGAAATACCCAGCGTAGCGGACGGGTAACATCTAGTATATATATACACTAGCTTTCATGGCCCGGCGTTGCACGGGCTTATACCGAGGGTATAACTTAATCCCCCCATGTTAATTTCCTCCTTTTATTCTAACGCCAACACTTTTGTGGGGTTTCACGCGTATGATGTGAGTGCATGTCCCGTGAGTGCGTGTCATGGCTTTGTTGCTTAACATTTTCCCTTCTCTTCACAAATTCTCGATCCTAGTACCACTGAAGACCCGCAGTGTAGGGGAGGGATGCACGTAAAATCTGTCGAGAGCACGAACGTCCTCCCGTTGGTGTGGTGGTGTAGTTAGGAGAGGGGGTGCCAGCTCAGGTGTCATCCACGTCACTTGACCATGGTTCAAAATTACGTGGACCGTCCCCAAAAGGCCTCGTGTAGCTGAACAGTGTGGGGGGGGGACGTTAATATTCCCTCTATCTTCACAAATTCAGCCCTTCCAATATTATTTTCCGAAATTACTTTGATTTCTTTCCTCTCCGCTTAGCCCGGCGTTGCACGGGCTTTTACCGAGTGAATAACTTCACCCTCATGGAAATTTCGTGTTTCCCTCAGGCCGATAGCACTTGTGTGTGTGTGTGTGTGTGCGCGCGATGTGAGTGATGAGAGATTGTCACCAAATCATGCGTACAGCTTTGTACTTCTGTTGTATCATATGACACAGAAAATTTGGTACTAAAAGTTCAAAAGCAAATTTTCTTTTTTCATTCTAGAAGCAGAGTTACTCTAGCCAGCTTTACTGACTTTGGCGGAAAACCCTATATTATGTACAATAGTTCAAGTAATTTGCCGAGAGAAACGTTTTTAGTACAAATTACTTAACAGAGTTGAGAAGGGGTTTTCTCCCTTATCAAAAGATTAAAGAGATTCCCCCCCCCCTTTTTTTTTTTCAGGAAAAGAAAATGATGAAGTCATAGAAAAATAGAAATTTTATTGTTTTTGCAAATATTACTTTACTGATTTTTGGTCCTGTGTGCGTGCGTTTATTCTCTAGAACTATAAAAGAACATAAATCATACGCGTGCGAATCTCTACAGAAGATTTAGATTTCAGGATAAATTAAATTCGTAAATATTTTCTAGATTATATGCAGTAGAAATGAAATTTAGACAGTTGCTTTAAAAATATACCAAAAGAATTTTAAATTGGGTGAAAATGAATACAATCTGGTATCGTTTGATTTGAAAACTTGAAAGAACATCACAAACGATTTTTTAGTAAATAATTACTGTGGAAAAAAAAATTTCCTTTAGACTGCGTTTGTTTATGGTCTTGAAGCAAGTTGCAAATTCGAAATACATTTCCGAAATAGGAAGAAAAAAAATTCAAAAATATATGGTTGAAACGACCGCGTTTGTGTATATCTATACATCTATACATATAAATAAAATTGAAGTGTCTGTTTGTAATTTCAAATTAGCAGCTTTTTACTTAATGCGCTAAAAGTATATACGGTACTCATAACAAAAAACCAATTTTTAAAATTTTTGTCTGTCTGTCTGCCTGTCTGTTTGTTCCGGCTAATCTCGGAAACGGCTGGTGCGATTTTTAAAATTCTTTCACTAATGGAAAGCTACATTAACGGGGAGTAACATAGGCTATATTTTATTCCCGTATTCTTACGGGAACGGAAACTATACGGGTGAACGTGAAACTGAATGCCAAGATGAACGCCAAATTGAACGCCAAGCTGAGCTAATGAAGTCGTTGTTTTGGTTACTGGCGACCGATGCTCTTCATGAGACATAACAGTGTTACGCGCACTTAATTCGCTGACACGTGCCATAATTTTTTTTTATGATAGTTATCTCACTGTTCAGTTAAGTAGAGCATCGGCTGTTTCGGATGCACTTTTAAAAATAATAAATCAAGGCTTCATAAGCAAAAAGCAATGTAAGAAACAAAAAATTGATAAGTTTTAATCTCCTTTCTCTTTTTTTTTATTTACATATTTAGTCACATTTAAACAATAGTTATTATTTGCTTAATGTTTATATCGTAATCGAAGAATAATAATTTTCAAGGTATCTTTCATTTTTCTACCTCTCTGTTTTTCTTAATTCAAATTTTTCTTAATTTCTTAATTGTGAGTTTTTTTCATTCGTTATATTTAAGCTTTTTTAAACTTTAACAGCTGAACTTCAAGTATAATAATTAGAAATCAATGTTAAACATTGTTAGGTTTTTATTCATGAAAATATTTCAGATTTTGATAAATTACTCTTAGGTTATTTCATTTAGTTAACTGCGTAGGTAGTTGTTTCTAAAATAATTCAAATTGTTCTTAATTTCTTAATGGTGAGTTTTTTTAATTCGTTATATTTAAGCTGTTTTAAACTTTAACAGCTGAACTTTAAGTATAATAATTAGAAATCGATGTTAAACATTGTTAGGTTTTTATTCATGAAAATATTTCAGATTTTGATAAAAAAAAACATAGCATTTATGATGATGTTCACAATCTCAATATAAAAGAAGATTCGTGGTTGTGTGAAAGATCCATTTTAGCACCTATAAACGACCAGGTTACTGCGCTTAATCAGCGCATGTTAAATAAGCTTCCTGGTGAATCACAAACATACCTTTCCATCAATACAGTTTGCAATCCGGATGAAACGGTTAGTTATCCAACAGAATTTTTAAACAGTATAATTGTGCCTGGTCTACCTCCTCACAAGCTAGAACTTAAGATTGGCGTTCCCATCATACTACTCCGTAATTTAAACCCACCAAAACTTTGCAATGGTACTCATTTGCGAGTAGTGTCATTGCAAAGAAACGTTATAGAAGGTCGTATAATATCCGGATGCGGAAAAGGTAACATAGTACTTATACCACGAATTCCCATAATACCATCCAATTTCCCGTTTGAATTCAAAAGACTACAATTCCCTGTAAGTGTCAGCTTTGCTATGACAATTAACAAGTCACAAGGGCAAACGTTGAGCAAAGTTGACATAGATTTAACTAAGAGTTGCTTTTCACATGGCCAACTATACGTGGCATGTTCACGTGCGAGGAATGCCACTGGCGTTTTTGTTTTAGCTCAAGAAAATCGTACACCAAATATTGTATATAAAGAGATTTTTCAATAAATTTAATACTGTATATAGAGAGGATGTTCAATAAATTTATACGAAAAAAACCACACAAAAATTAACAAAAAACAAAGAAAATAAAAAAAATAAAACAATAAACACCAAAAAGCAAAAAGAACACAAAAATATAAAAACAAAACATTGATTCACAAAGTAAAAAAATGACATTAAACTCTCTCTCTCTCTCTCTATATATATATAGCGTGTATGTATTTCTTAACGTGGAATACAGAATTATTAAGTTTTCGTAAGATCTGTGAATTGAACAAAACACTTTTTTGTAAATTTCTACGTGAACGAAGTCGCGGGTAACAGCTAGTCTTTATTATATTTTGAAATCTTTTATAAATGTGCTAATTTTCTCTATTAGTTTTAGTACAGGAGACAGAAATATAGAATGCATTTTATTCCAAAAAGAAAAAATATACATATATAGTTTGATTGAAGCGGAAATGAGTCAAATAATAAAAATCTCCCTTTAAGAAAGTGAAGGCAGGTTGTACTATTTCTCAATCTGAAAAGATAAGTGCACCATTTCCTCCCTCCCCCTTTTTTTTTTCTTTTTATCTCTTTTGCAATTTTTTATTTTGATCTGACTAATCCTCGTACAATCGGATCATTGGCATAAAATTTAAACTGAGTTAATATCTTAAAACAAAGACATCATTTTATAAGATGGAAAGAAAGAAAAGAAAAAAAGTACACTATGTAATATGGACTAAATTCATGTGACGTCACGATCACGTGAAAACTGTGTCACGTGACCACGTGCTGTTTGTTTACTACAGTAGCTACGATTATTTCGTTCTTTTAGTTTACATTATAATTTTTAAAATTTCTTATTTTGCTCAAATGGTTGATCGATCATTTAAAGAAACGGTTATTGTAGGAAATAAAATCATTTTTTAAAATCTGACAAAAAATCTGAGTGTTTTGAACTCGTACTTGTTATTTGTCTTATCTCGTACATAATTAGCTATGTGTTACTGTAATTGAGTTGTTTATTTGGATTTAATAGTTTAAATTTTCATTGCTAAAATTATTTCTGCTTGGTTATGTATATCCTGTTCTTATAGTTACATAATTAAAATTGATTTCAAGGCCAATTTTTGTTTTAAAAAATAGTTTATGTAACTTAGAAGCTTTTTCATTAATTTTTTCTGTTCAAGATAGTGTTGAAAGTTTTTGTAGGTACTCTCAAATGGTATGTTTTATAAAAGTTAGTATGGATTCTGGTTTGAGATTTCTGGTTATATTTTTAAAAAATCTTGTGTTTTTTCCAAGTTTAGCGAGAAAAACAATTATTACAAATCAACAAGGAAACAGATTTTCAAATCCATACTATCCTTTTTCGCAGTAACCTATGAAACATAAATCACTTAAAATGACTAAAAAATTTTAAAAATTGGGCATATTATGAGTTTGAACAGATTTAAATTCTTAATTTTTTTTTAAACAGTGAAATAATAGCTGGTCAAACTGACTTTTTGCTTTCAGAATCAACATAATATAATTTGAAAAAAAAATTGTATTTTTGCTGTTATTGTCTCCAAAAAACATTTTTTAAAAAGGGTACTTTTTAGCTTTAAAACAAAGTGACTTAAGCCAATTTTAAAAAAAGCACACACACCTCAATTACTGGAAATTATTTGTTATGTCTGGTTGTACATTTTTTCTTGTTTGAAGAATTCTTATTTTTGAATACTATGGCCAAAATATATTCAATTAATTTTATGACCTGAAAAGTTTATGGAATGTCCAACACAATAATCTTGTGATTCGCTGTTTATATATATATATATATATATATTATTATATATATATATATTATATATATATATATATAAATGTTATTCATCATTGAAATTGTACAGAAATATTTGTTTGGTTTGATAAATTTTGAATTTAATTGTGAATGGAAATTTTATGTGACTATTCATTTATATATATATTGTATTTTTTCCATCTAATTTGCAATTCATTGTGCTGTAAAAATGAAATTCATTTTCACCAATGGATAAATATTATTAATCAAAAACTTTCATATTAACTCGCTTTAATATGAGATGAACAATGGCTTAAAGTAAACTTTTTTAAAAGTTTAAATTGTATTTTGGAACCATCTATTGTTTATACATAAATCATTATTTTCTATTATTTTTATAAATTATATGTAATTCAATAAGAAAAATTTATTTAAAATTAAGGATAATTAAATTGAATTTCTGAAAATTATTTCACTTTTTCTGATGGTACATTCCCTTAATATTGTACAATATAAAAGAAGTAGATCAACATGTTATAGGCACTTCATATAAAAAAAAGTATTTATTAAAAATTTTAATGTAAATTTTTAATATAGTACATATTTGCATTAATAATAACTTGTGATCCAAGTGTCACATACCCATACACATGTTTTTTATTGCGTGATGTTATTTTTATAAAAGTTTTAATTTTTTTGTTTGACGCTTAATATAGCAACTGCTGAAGGTAACTTTTTAATATGCTGAAAGAGCTCTCAACACTTGCTACAGTAATTGCAACTTAAGAAAAAAGTATTAAAACAATTAATCCCCCCCCCATGTAGAAATAACTCATTATACTTATTTTGCATGTATTGCAGTATATCTTGTGTGTTATTTAAATCTCTTACATTCAAAATCAAATTCTGTTGCTAACTGACTTCATCTACATTTTTGTTGTAAACTTAACAAATGTCTTGTAACTTTTTTCTAATTCATATTTTTTGCAGGTTTTTAAATCAGAATTAATATTTGGTATATTTATATAAATCTATTCACGTAAAACTGTATCAATATTGCAGTGTTATAGAAGTAACATGTAAATTTCTCTACTGGGTTTTTTTATAATTTGCTAAGTGATGCACAATTCTATTTTTAGAGGTTTTTTAAAATTTTGTTTACAAATGATAAATTAACACAGGGTCATATTTATTTATTCTATTGAACTAAAAAAATTTCCATTTATAGCTGTTCATATTATTTCATGGTTTCCACAAAGTGGGAGATTATTAAATGCTAAGAATTGAATGACAAGTCTTTGAAATATCAATTTGAGTCGTTACATTTACTTATTTATAAAAACTTTGCCATGTGCAATTTTTGTTATTTTATTAGAATCATTTTAGATATCTTTATATATATGAAGTATTTACATGTAATACATTGTAAAAATAAAATTCATTTTCATCAAAGAACTGAACACCAATGAAATAAAATATTAATTTGAATTTTAAGTGTAGGTAGGCAAACTTGACGTAAATGTAATATATTTTATAGACAATTGTTACTTTTCATCTCTAAATGCTGAAAAAAAATGAGAAAATTCATGCATAACATTTTTGATACATATAAATTCCCACCCGTGTGAAGAACGAGTATACGAGCTAATAGCATAGTAGTACAAAGGGGAAAAAAAATAAGAACTTTCTATAGTATTGATAAAGCAAACCACAAAATTACAGGATCATTTCAAATATCTTATACTGAGAAGCCGCACTATTATAAAATATGCAATTCATGAAGTTGTAAAAAAAAATTTTCATCAGAGGATAAATATATATGAAATACTTCCCTATCAACTCTTAATATTTTATGTACAAAATTATTTTAAAAAGCTTAACATTGTAAAACAGATACATCTATAAAATCCACGAATCATTAAGAAATATCCATAATTACGAGGGTGAGCAGAAAAAAAGGTTATAAGTCGAACAAAAAATATTTATTTACAATAGACAGAAAATACAAAAAGGGAATTAAGAGGCATATTCACCTATCACATTTCGTCATAATCACCAAGTCTATTTAGGCATTTATCATAGAGAATGCAGAACCTACTTGTTTAATCCGTCTAGGTAGAAATCAGGTCCTTGTCCATTGAGCCAGTCTCAGTACAATATCGCAACACATCAGAAAATGATACACTGCGTGCTACCATAGCTCAATCCCAGCTCTGACGAGATTTCAAGCTGAGTTACCCGTTGATCAATCTAAGTAGTTTCTTCAATTCGTGCCGTGGTGATTTCTGTCCTTGCAACATGTTGTCTGCTCATTGCAGATGCGGACACATTTCATTCATTTAAATCATATCACGACTTGCACTTCCAAACAATAACAATTTTTAAAGAGTCTTGCCATTTCAATCTGCATCGTCCTGAACCATCTGGGTACTTTCACTATCTACCCGCAAACCAGCTGTATACCAAGTAGCTCGATCTGTCTCCACTTTTGCATAAACCATCTTTGTTTTCTGTTGGAACATAACCGGTGCAAACACCTGCTTACAAAATGTTGGAGTGCCTCCAGCAGGACAAGTGCATGTTGCACTTATAACCTTAAGTTTAAAAAAAAGTATTAAATATTAAAAAGAAATAAATTCTAAAATTAGATTGTAAATTTATATGAGTTTTCGGTATTTATACATATTAGTCTACTGGTTAATAAATGTTGAAAGATTTGTGCCAAAGTTAATTTTCAGCTTATTTTATATTCAATTATTTTATCTAAAAACCAAAATTTAAATAAATAAATTATATGAATAAAAATTTTAAATAAGTGAAAATTAACAGTTTTTTTTTATATAAAAACACATTATAAAGTGCTTGATTTAAAAATACTATGCCTTTTTAGAAAAATTAGTAACAATTTGAGAGAATCTTAATGTAAACACAACATTTCTCCATATTGAATTTAAGTTTTAAATGAAAAAATTTACATTGCTTTATCAAAATGGTTTGGCATTTCTTGCCTTTACTTTTATTGTGTTGGAATCAAATTAGGATTTACTCATAAATAGCAATAACTATGTAATGACTAAAGCATAATAATGAATATTCATTAAAATAGAAAACAATGCAATTGGTATTCAATGCTAATCTAAAATATAAGAATCAAATTATAAACTTATCAATGATAATATAGCTATTCAAAAAATTTAAATTTGTCCATTCACATTTCTTTTACAGAAGTTTAAAAAGCTGCTAAATTTGAATAGTTGCCATTACTTTTAATCTTTTAGAATCAACTTATAATTCAATGATAAATAACAATATTAATGTTATTAAAACCTATTTTGTTTTTTATAATAATGAGTTAAACTAAAGCATAAATGAGTAAATAGCAATGCATTCATAATAGTTTCAGAAAGTATCTAAATTAGAACACAAAATAATTTATAACTTACCTCAGAAGTTGTTCTGATCTGAACAGATGACTTGTACTTTACTCTCTTCGTTTCTGCTTTTACAACGCTTTTGATAAAAAAAATTAATAATTCACTGCTCACAAATTTGTCATCGAATATAAAAAAAAGAACTACAAAATTTTGAGAACTAAAATAACTGAGAGCTATATCTAAGTGAATCAAGAACTATAAACAAATACACCAGCTAACACTAGCCGAAGCAGACGAATACCTAATTAGATAAATAAATTACAATAAAACAAAAATTATGTTTAAAAGTTGTTAAGATTATTTCCTAACAAATATATACACTAGAATAATGCAAGAAATACAATGATATCACATATTTTAATTAGATAAAATTAAAGCTAAAGAATGTCAACAATTTGCTTATACGGTTCTACCACGGTAATGCAAAACACGTGCAATTGTTGCCCAATTTGTCACGTGATTCCCCGCTTGGCGTCTGCCTGGTGTGAATTTCGTCCATTGAAAATGTAATACGGTGAAGGAGGAGCCAGAAAAATATGCAAATTACAGGTTAGGCACACTTCACTGAGTAATGCAATCAGTGTGAAATGCGCAAATTTTCCGGCGCACTATGTTGAATATTTTTTTATTTCTAATGGCTCTGCGGATTGGTGTTTTACCATTGCGGACCTAGAACTGGTTTCTTTTATTAGTGCAACGCTATATAGGTGGAATACAAATCACAATGTAATTTTGACGCACAGTGTCGTCTCTAAAGGCTGAGCTCTGGCCAATGCGAAACCGTACTTTGAAATTTTATTTTGCCGAGAGCACCCAAGTCAAGCAGCCACTCAA
This sequence comes from Trichonephila clavata, assembly GCA_019973975.1. Lineage (NCBI taxonomy): Eukaryota > Metazoa > Arthropoda > Arachnida > Araneae > Nephilidae > Trichonephila > Trichonephila clavata. Next base: position 4,225 of record BMAO01009211.1, on the reverse strand, counting down.
GGAGCTTTCATATGCCGCATAATCATACGACATGGACGCTGTCGATTTCCTGCAGCATGAAAATCTACTGACTTGGCCGGGTTTGAACCCGCAACCTTAGGCGTACAAGAGTAGGTAAGAAAAGCCGATTCTGGTGTAGAGACGGCGGAGGCGCAGAGGCGGGAAAGCGGCGCAGAGTTGAGTTGTTTTCCTCCTGTTGCTGGGTTGAGTTGTTACCTCCTGCTGCTGAATTTAGGTGTTTGCCCTCCTTCTTCTGAGTTGAGTTGTTTTCCTTCTACTTCTGAGTTGATGGTGAAGATGAGTTAAGGATTTTGTTTAAAAAATATCGTATAAAGATTTTATAAGTTTTACACAGTATTTTGTTCTTTATTTTTTGTTTCTATAAAGTTGAATAAAAGGATTTTTTTATATGCTTAATTTGAGTTAATTTGATTTTTTGTTAGTTTAATTTATGTTGAAATTCTTTCTTTTAAAATAAATGTGGGTATATTTTTTAAAACAGATTATCTAAGAATGTTTAAGCGTAAATGATATTTTAAACACATTTATACAAAAGTAAGAAAAAAAAATACTGTATAAATATTTTTATAAATTTTACACCATATTTTGTTCCTATAAATCTGAATAAAATGGTTTCTTCTATATGCTTAATTTGAGTTAATTTTATTTTTTGTTAGTTTAATTTAAGTTAAAATAGTTTCTTTTAAAAAATGAATATAAATATTTTTTAAGAAATTATCTAAGCATGTTTAAGCACAACTGATATTTTAAAATTTATTTCATATAAAAGTAAAGAAAATTTATGCTCGTGTTTTTAAACATAAACCCTTTGCTTTTCCCAAAAAGTATAAATTGCATAACTATTCATAGTAATAGTCATTCAATCACGTTCTGTTCGTCGGTAACAATGTATCAAGATTTAGCAGCGTTTTACGAAAATCCCGAAGTTCCAAGTAGCTTCGGGGTGTGGAGGCATTACATCGCTCTTTAAAAGGGAAACATAGTAAAAAAGATGTAAAACAATGGTTATCACAGATAGATGCTTACACTCTTCATAAACCTGTTCGGCATAAGTTTCGGCGGAATCCAGTATTTGTAAGTGATATTGATCGTCAGTTTCAAGCGGATTTAGTCGATATGTAATCTTTAGCAGAATTCAATAAGGGTTATAAGTATTTGTTAACTTGCATTGATTTATTTTCAAAATTTGCTTGGGCAATTCCTTTGAAAGATAAATTTGGAAAAAGGGTAAAGTCTGCGCTAGAAATTATTTTTAAAAAAAGGAAGCCTAAAGTGTTGCAAACAGAATAAGGAGTTTTTAAATAAAATAGTTCAAAATTATTTGAAAAACATGAGCGTAAAATTTTTTTCTACAAATAACGAAACTAAAGCTAGCGTAGGTGAAAGGTTTAATCGACGTTAAAAACAAAAATGTGGAAATATTTCACTGAATTTAATACTAAAAATTACATTGACGTCATTGATAAATTAATGCACAGTTATAATCACTCCTATCACCGTTCAATTAAAATGGAGCCTGCTGCTGCTGTAAGTAGGCATAACAGGAAGCAAGTATTAAATCATTTATATGGTGATCTAAGAAATGAGAAACCTAAAGCCCCTAAATTCAAAATTGGTGATGTTGTGCGCATTAATAAGCAAAAACTTCTCTTTGAAAAAGGATATGAACAAAACTGGAGTCGAGAAATTTTTGTTTATGAAATCCTGCAAAGAATTCCGATCGTTTATAGATTAAGAGACTTAAAAAAGGTGAAGAGATTAAAGGTACTTATTACGAAACAGAATTACAAAAAGTTGTCGACTCTGGTTTCTATCCTGCAGAGAATGTCATCAAACAAAGAAAAAGACGAGGAATCACTGAATATTTTGTTAAACTTTTAGGTTATCCTGAAAAATTTAATGATTGGGTGACTGATATTCAAAAAGTATAAATAGTTAAATTTTTTCTTACGGTCTCATTTTCAAAATGTCTTTCTACATAACATTACCTTCTGATAGTTCTATGCATTTCTTTCCAGAAAACAAAATATCTCATTTCAAAACTCAGTTACCCTCCCCGTTTATTTAAATGGTGAATGGGAAGTGGATTGTCTGAAATCATCTACCCTCATTCTTGGCTTAACGTAAATGAAAGTAACAATTATTTTCGATACAAAGTGGGTGACGGTAATATCACTTCAACCGTTAAGCAAACAATTTATGTAGGGTGTTATGAAACAATGTTTGATATTATATCAGCCATACAGCTTGCTTTACCGAAAAATCCTAGTCGGTTCACAATAAATTACAATAAAGCATCGAAACGGGTGGAAATTAATGCGATTCAAGGTAGCAGTCTTCATTTAGAGAATTTAGGCGAATTGTTAGGGTTCAAACGCAATGCAATCATAACGGGTAACATGAAAGCGAATTCGTTGCTGATGCATGGTCTAATTTTTCGGTTTTTTACGTTTACTCCGATATAATTTCACCTCAAATTGTGGAGATACACAAGCTCCTTTATTGCGAATCGTTCGAACTAAAGGTGAAGACGGGGAAACTATTAGTCAATATTATGATAGACCTCAATACTTACCTTAATGAGACACTCGTTTCAAACGATTCAAACTGAACTGAGACTCAATTCAGGTGATTTTGTTCCCTTTGAAAGAGGTAAAGTGATCCATTTTCGCATGAGGACTATAATTTATGAATTTTCTTTTTGTTTCGCACAAAATAAAATTTATAGAATTAACCGACTCGTAGTATAAATAGCAGCATCATTGATAAAAATTATTTAGTTTAATCATGGATTCTCACAAATTAGTTCACCCATTTACTTTAATCTTGACTGGACCATCTGGTAGCGGTAAAAGTCAGTTCGTTAAAAATCTAATTGAAAATAAAATGATTAAACCTTTTCCTAAAAAAATTGTTTGGTGTTATGGGGTTTACCAAAAGTTATATGAAGAAATGCCGAATATTTCGTTTCATGAAGGTATTCCATCTAATGTGCACCAGTATTCGGATGCGTTAATTGTTATAGACGATCTTATGGGGGGCGAGTTAGGGAATGATCCCCAATTAACAAGATTATTTGTAAAATATTCGCATCACAGAAGTTTAAGTATAATTTTTGTGGTACAGAATATTTTTCATAAAGGGAAAGAAATTAGAGAAATTTCCTTAAACGCCCATTATCTTGTATTATTTAAGAATCGAAGAGATCAATCCCAAATTACACATATTGGGGAGTCAATTATATCCTCGTAAAGTGAAATTTTTTCAAGAATGTTACGCAGATGCCACATCAAAACCGTACGGATACTTACTTATTGATTTAAAACCTGAAACTGATGAATCCTTGCGTGTGTGCACAGGTATGTTTCCTGGAGATGTTTTTTATGTATATCAACCTCGATAACCCATTACTTCGAAACAAATAAATAGATTCAAATTGTTCGATGAATATTCATTAGTTCGCAAGATGTCAGTGTGTTCTGAACAAACTTTAGAGCTCTTAAAATTAATTTCTAAAACAAAAAACTCAAAATCTATTTTGAAAAAGTGTTCAAAGAAAGAAATAAAAACTTTGTGTGAGTGTGTGCTGAATGTTTTATGTGGTAACATATCGTTGACTAAAATTTTAAAAAATCGCTTATGTCCCTGTAAAGAAAGCTTAAGAAAGCTTTCTAACAAAAAAACACCTCTTTACGAGAAAAAGAAAATTTTAATTCAAAAAGGAGAAGGATTCCTATCAATTTTATTACCAGCAGCTATTTCCGTTATCAGCTCTTTAATTCAAAATGGACTTCAGCAAAAAATTTGTATTGGTACCCGAGGAAAGAGTTCAAGTAGCGGAACACTTATCGGAACTTGATCAACGTATGAAAAACATTCTCCATAATAAGGATTTAACGGAAGAAGAAAAAGCAATACTCTATCTACAAGTTTTACAAAAATATACACATTTTTCTGTTGAAAATCGAAAAGAGTCCGAATCAATTCCAACTGAAACATCTGTATCGGAAAATCAAGAATGGAATCATTAAGCGAAAATCTAAAAGGCTCAATAGTGAAGACAGAGAAGGGCCGATGTAAAGACAGAAAAAGGGGCGTTGAGGATGAAATTTTTAGAATTGTTCCACCTAGGTATAAAGAAAAAGCAAAAAATATTTTCAGTTTTTAAAGCTTCAAGAATCTTTCAGTTGGAATTCTGATGGTG
>BMAO01009210.1:0-19329 GCA_019973975.1 Trichonephila clavata | reverse complement strand
AAAATAATTTTAAATTAAGAACAGTATTAAAATTTTAAAGAGATTTAATATAATTGAAGGAAGAACTTTCAATACAGTCTCAAGTAAAAATAAAAAGATAGGTAGTAGAAAATTTGGGATTTTAAAGCAGACTTGAATTTTTCAGACAAAAGTAAAAATGTTTAATTTCTGAGCGATGTTTATAACATTTACACCATATATACATTAAATATACATGTATATATATATATATATATAATATAAACCAAAAATAAGATTTTAGAAAGCATCAGAATTTATAATAATAGAATTTAAAATATATATATATATATACTAGCTGTACCCTGCCACGCGTTGCTGTGGCTCAGTCCGGTTTAAAGAGAAATCACGTATTTTCAGTATGTTTAAATATTTGCTTGAGGTAAATTTCTATAAAAAAATGTGTAGATATATATACACAAAAACTTTACTTAACTGATATCATTTGTAATTTTTTAACCAAATCCTTGAAGCTATCGCAACTTATTTTTGTCCTTATGTTATGAACCTAAATTTATTTACATGTATTCATAGAAGAGACCTCAAGTTTTAAAATAAACTTTAAATGGTTCTACTCTGGATTCCCTAAGGGTAATGGGTTAGTTTTACAATGCTTATGGATATTTCTGTTAAATCAGAGGTGTGTTCACAAATGCACATTTCTCCAAACAATATCATTTAGAAACATCAATTGTATTTCCTGATGTTACATAGGAAATGTTTTGATTCTGCAATATATCCAGCAAGCAAAGTTTTTAACGGCTCTGGTGATTCTCCAAGTTGAGGCAGTTTAATTTTTCCAGTGGTACAAAACATTCCTTTTGTTTTTCCCATAAATTTCAGAGCATTGCCAATAAGAATACACTTAGTCATTGTGCTGATGTGAACATGCTGGCTCAACTTATAATCTTCCACTGGGTTGTACCGGAATGCAAGGTGACTGTTATTGTGTGATTGCTCACCAGAAAATCATGTTTGATGCTGATGTGCTGTTTCTGGTTGACACTTCGCAGCCTACTGTGTTCCTTTTGTTGAGAACAGAGCAGATCTGATGTTGAAAAACATGAATGCTGTGCTCGTAAATGTGCATCTTCAAGCCTGGCTGCCTTTTGCTCTGCTGTGCCCTCAGCATCTGTTTATGCCATTCTTTGTCTGCCTTTCTCGTTTGCTGATGTCCTTTCTTCCTCAGTTTGATGTGCAATTACACTCGTTGCACTGTTTTGGCCTTGTGAGTATGACAATTTTTGATTTCCTACAAGGCATTATTTTTATGTAGTGAAGCTAACTGACTGCACTTAAAAAGAGAAAAAACTTATAAAGGAAAAGTGGAAACTCTAAGGACAGCTTATATACAAAAAAAATTTCTCTATATAAAAGTGGGGTTGAACATGTTTTTTGGGCAGCCAACCTTTCCTCTTTTCTGTTAATAATACCGAGCAAAAACTTATTGGAAATAATGGATAAGAAATCTAAATCCATTATGAGGAAAAGGTAACTTACCTAAAAGTTGCATACAGAAATGCAGAGCCCGCGCTAAATCTTAGTACAATAAACAAGTTATTCCCAGATTCTGGACCCAAATACAACTTCAAAACAAAGCAATGGCTGAAAAGTAGCACTTAGCAAAAGTATGAAAATAATAGAAATAATAAAATAAGAATTGTAAACATACTACCATTATCTTAGAGACTCTAAGATAATATAATTTAAAAGCTATAATAAATTTAAAAATAATTTTAAAAAAATAAATTTATCTAAAACTAAAAAAGGGGGATATCTTAGTATAAAAGATGTCCTAAGTCATCAATGTTTATAATACTGTAGTAGCATCCATTATATATATATATATATATATATATATATATATATATGGATGCTACAGTGTTATAAACATTGCTGACTTAGGACATCTTTTATATATAAATGAATTTATATAAAAGTATTATATATATATATATATATACATGGCTGTCCAAAAAAAACCATGTTCACCCCACTTTTATACAGAGAAATTTTTTTAAGAGGAATTTTTTTTGTATACAAGTTGTCCTAAATCATAATACCGTAGCATCCATTCTTTTATATTTTTAGATTTTACTCTATTATTTCAATTGTTTCATATCTCCTTTTAAATTCTGTTGTCTGGTTATCTTTCAATTGCAATTCATTTAAGTATTAATCATGTTAATTCTCATGTAGAGAAATTTTGATTATATATATATATATATATATATAATCAAAATTTCTCTACAAGATAGAGATGAATAAACGTAATTAAAACTGAAAAGAATTGAAATTGCAAGATAACCAGACAACGGAATTCAGAATTTAAAAGGAAAAATGAAATAATAATATAATAGAGTTAAATATGAAATATATAAAAGAATGTATGCTAAATATGTATATATATAATTTTAATGGATCAAAACCTCAGATTCTTGTATTTTCTGTTTTTATCAAATCTTAGTAAGATATTCTTTTGCTCCATTTATTTTACTAACTATATTTTGGCGGGTTTTTTTATATGTTTTACTTTAAATTAAATTACATTCACTCTTAGCTTTTTAGGAATTACATTTTGTATTTTATTTATTTTATTGTATTACTTTCTCTCTCTCTCTCTCTATATATATATATATATATACATATACCCTTTATGAAAAATGCTCATCGGCTTCTTTTCTAAAATCGAAATATATAAATATAATACAAAATATATGTATAGTTAAAAGTTGGACACTTGATATTTTTAACTGCATTATTATTTGAACCACCCATCATCTGAGAAATGTTAAAGATATCACAGGAGTAATCAAATATATAAATGAGTGGTTTTTTACAACACAATCAACGTGTGTGGTTTCCAAAAAAATCCAAATATTCTTTTACTTAAATTAGTTGTTTTTACTTAATTTTTATGTTTTTTAGTATTTTGAAGAAAAATGAATATACCACGAAATGGAAGAGTCATTTTAAATTATGTATTAATTCCCAGAGCATCGACAAGCCTTTGAGTAAAAAAAGGTTCTATTTGTATAATTTGGTTGTTAAATGCATATAATAAGCACTTCGTTTTATTTTTTCAAAACTTTATTCATACATTTCTGTATTTTAGATATTTTAGAGCTCTATGCTCCGGTAAAGTATAAAGTGTATCCTTATCCAAAAAGGTCACACATTATTGATCGTAAAATATTTCATTTCAGCAATAGAAATTCTTGATGGAAAATATCCCATTAGTTCACTTTAAAAACTTATTTCAAAAAAGGCTAACAAAAAAATCATAATTATTCCTTTCACGAAAGAGCTGAATTCATAATATATACTAAGAACAGCAGACTGAAGTTTCTGGAAGTCTAAACATTGAATGGGACGTGATCTGTAAGCACATAACTTGTTGGCGACATCACGTCAAATGACTTACACAGCCAACGGGCAACTCGCCAAGTAGCTGAATTCGGACCAATGGACCATATTCTCATTTTGGACCTCATTAGTTGGAACTAATTAACTCAAAACTCACAACAAAAGATGAATGCCCTAGCTTAGAATAGTCTATCCATGAGACATATTTATCTATGGCTTAAAGTAACTGATCTCGAACATTCTGACACATTTAAACATTGAAAAATATTTCAAATATTTTGTACTTTATTGAGATTTATACACAAATTCCTTCCACGGATTTCAAATTATTCAAGTTTTCGTAGTAAGTTTGCGGATAATTTAAGCTTCCATAAATAATCTGGATAAATGGGGCACTTATTGGGTTTCGGGTAAGCAATTCTTCATTTTACTTCATATGCAGTGAAATATGTTTAACGCAAATAGACTCAAGGGATCCAACTACCCTAAAATTATGAATTTAGCCAAAAGAAATAAAAATACAATTTTTTTATGAATTTATATTATTAGCTCTATAAAAATACCAAGTTTATTAATTTTCGTTCATTAGAACAAAAACTACAAGTGTTTTAGTAAAAAGCAAATGCTATTACTTTAAGCACGATGTCATACTTTGAAACGCGTTTTACTCGAAATGTGTGTTTTTTTTAAATGCTCAAACGAAGACAGCGATTGCTAAAAAAAAGTTTTGAAAACAATTCACTGTGTGAAATTTTCTGTGTATGTTCTATATAATAGTAGAAGTGTTTTTACCTCCAGATTTATCAATCACTGTTTTATTACAAAATTTACAGTCCCTTATGCTAATATAATCACTGTTATTTTATGTAATTTCATATAACTAAGATAAAGTGCTCTAGTTTTTGTAAAAACTAAAATATCTCTTATCCTGAAGGTCATTTAAAAATGAATAACATAGCAATTCATCAGAGAGAATTGAAAAATTGAAAATTTGTTCATAAGCTTTTGGTATAGAATGGGCCCTGTTCATGTTATTATTATTTTTTTTTGTAAATTTTTACCCATTTTTTCCCATTTTAGTAATAATATTTTTGTATCTTCTTAATTTTAGCCTTTTTTTACTTAAAATGTACTAAACAAATCTAAAAACCAGAAGAAAACTCCTTATATCTCCATTTACAAAAAAATTGTCGCAAGTAGTCGGATACCTTTAAATGGAATATCGGTTAACACGAAATAATACAACGATCTCAACATTCTACTATGCATTTTCATGTATTTTTCTGTGAACAAGAAATGCAAATTCTTAACACGAAGAGATTTCCGTTCTGGGAGTGAACAAAATACGGAAACCCCAGCCTTGCAGACGAGATTTAAAAGGGCAGTCAAATGAAAGAGTATTGAGTATTGGTTTCACCTGTTTCGTAGATAATAGGTAAGCTTGACTAGGAAGTATCCTCGGAATAGATAGAAGTATCAAGTGATTAAATTATTTTCTATCTTTCATCCTCCATCCTTACAAACGCCACACAAAAATGTATCATCTCCCATCTGTTGGATTACAATATTGTTAATTACAGCGCACTATGAGTAAATATCAGTCAGTTTGGTATGCATTACTTGTTTCCTTTTTTGGAAAAAAAATTTAAGGCCCCAATGGCAAAGAGTTCAGAGGGCAAGCAAGCTGCTATTTGGATAAAATGATAAGTGAGGCGCTTACGGCTGTTGATCCAAAAGAGAAATCTGTAAAGATTTTGGAATTGCTAACTCTAATTTATATCAGCAACAATTGAAAAAGAGCAAATTATGTGAATGTTTGAATGGCTTTTTTAAATGCCTGTACACACATCAGTGTAAAGAAATGTATTCCAATAAACGTAATTTTGTTGAATATATGTTCTTTGCAGTATCTTTTAAAACGCAAAAATATTTCAGACTTATCAGTTTCGTGTTAAACGATTTTCACTGTATTCTAAGAGCTATATCATAAGATATTAAATTTTGTTTTAAACAACTTCTGTATTAAAACGAATTAAGTTCCTATAAGAAGATAATATCATAACATACATGGATTCTTAATTCAAAATTAATTGCCGCTCAATAGTTTACAAATAAAGCCTACTATTTATTCCCCTTGATAATGACAGAAGAGGAGAATTCATTGCAAGATGAAAGGGATGATTAGTTAAGGCAAAATGTTTTTAGTGGCAATAAAAACTAGGATTTATAAATCTAATCATGAATTGTAAGAAATTAGAATGTTGTTAAAAACAAATGAATTTTGTTTACCTTTTATTTTATCTGCATTTCATGAGTCTAATTGTTGCATTGAATAAGTTGTCAATTAAACGCAGGTTTCTCCAAAACGTACCTCTCAGGGGGCTCACCTTCTTTTGGTGAGTACGGGTGTCACAATCCCGAGGTGCCCTAGTGATATTTTCCTTTTCCCACGGGGTTTACTGTCTTTGGTAAACACGGGCTTCACGAACCCGGGGTACCCTAGTGATCCTTCTCTATTTTCGACCCTCTTCCTTGTCATTCAATTCATTCTTTCTTTCTCTTCCCGTCTAGACCACAGATATTAAAACAAATGTTTGGCGCAGTATAGCCGAAATCGGCTCTAGCACCAATAAACCCCAAAATCAATCAATCAATCTCCAAAACGTAAATATGAGAAAGTGATAAGTAAGGAAAGAAAGTTTGATTACCAAAATTAATCAAACTACTTTTTATTCAGTTTATATATAAGAAAAAAATTCCGCAACGCACACGCTATACTTTCAAAACTGGAATGTAGATGTTATCACGTTATGGACAGATTAGTAACAGTAGTGTTAACTTACGACACTCTGTTTTTACCATCAAAAAGGGCTTGGATTCTAATGTGGGTGAGATTATCCCACATAACTGTCCAATCCTGGATTATATTTAAGCTAATTTGCTTTAATTTGTTCCTCTAAATGTTTGCCTTTATGTGTCTTGTAATGTGTATGTATCCGTCCTTTGTAACTATAATATTTTTATGTTATTAAATGCATTATTTTACTCTAAATTAGTTTTATTACTTTTAGTCTTAACCCAGTAATGACATAAACTGTTACAGCTCTTTTTTCGTGTCCTCTTCCACGATATTGAGGGTCACTGTAGCCGTGAAATCATCATGGAGAACTCATGGCGGATACTATTATTGTTGGCACGTAGACTCAACTTTTGTTGTTATTAAATACAGTGAAACACGTCTAACGCGAAAACGCTTAGGTCGAAATATCGGTTAACATGAGTGAATGAATCAGCACCGAGAAACTACAACGTACTTTCATGCACTTTCCCCCCTCTTAACACGGAATGAAAATCGATTATCAAGAAAAGATTTCCCTTCTGAGAATGAACAAAATACGGAAAGTACCAACCAGACTAGACTTTCCGTGTTATTGAAAGAATTTATTTTAGATTCAGTAGATTATGATGTGTGATTGGTGTACAGCCCCAATTATGGCATTCAAACACATTTTAGAGTTTGTTCAAAGCTCAACAAGTACCAGTAAGGCCAATTCCGATGACGAAAATGAAATGAATAATGCAGCTCCTGTTTCCACGTCATCCAAAACGAGGAACATCAAGAAAAGTATGTACAGTTTTTTAGAGGCACATTCTAAAGGTGAAATGAATAATAAAATGGACGACATTGAACAATTTTATGCTAAAAAAGATAATGCAAAGAAAAATATCAGGTTATTTTCCAAAAGCTCCATAAATGTTTTGTTTTTCTAAAAACTTGAAAGTTTTGTATTACACTTCATTAAGCTCTTGTGAATGTTTTTGGTACAGTGATTTTTATTAAGTGTTATGCATATAAACACATCTATGCAAATAAAATGTACTGAAATAAACTTAATTTGTTGAATGTAGTCCTTTTTTTCTTTTTTGCAATATACACACACGAAACACTTAACGCGAAAAAAATATTTCAGCCCCCCCCCCCTCAGTTTGGTGTTAAGTGATTTTCACCAAATCTGCATTTTAAATAAATTAAAGTTCAAAATCCTAACGTCAATATAATGGGGGAATTGTAGAGCAGAATGCTTGCTCAAGTGTTTTCTTTTTCACGTGACAACGATACAAAATTAAAGGAATCTTTATAGATTCAGAGTATGATGTTTATAAATAAAAAATCAAAAAATTCCTAATATTTATTTGATGTATTAAAAGCTATCTGGAAAACAATCAACTATTTCAGGCATCACTTCATTAGCAAAGGTTCTCTACAATAAACAGTAAATATTTCTGAAAAGGTACTGCGACACCTTATGCCTACTTTTTTAAATAAATGAATATATATATCTAAATTATTTTCATAATTTTTAAACTATTCTTGACCCAGTCACACGTCATAATTTTATCAATTTTAAGTAATTTTTTTAATATTGTAATAAAATAGAAGAAGGCCTTTTTTTAAATATATAGAAAATGCGAAAAAATAATTTTTGAGGCAAATTTGTCAATTAGGTACTAGTTTAACATTTTTATGTACACTAAGCTAGAAATTCAGAAAATAGAGGAAACAACATTTCTACAAATGTTCAAACGGTGGCAGTTAAGTGTATTTTAATTGAATCTTGCTCAGTTGCGAAATAAAAATACATATGATATTTTTTTATTTTCTTCTTTCAGGTAGATAATGTTGAGAAAATTGAGAAAAATTTGAAAAATTAAATTAAATTTTAAATTAATCTATAACACTTATTTTATTAATTAGTAACTTATTTCATAGAGTTTACTGTATTATATGAACATTTTAAACTGTACTACAGAGTTTCTCAAACTGTGAGGCACGCCCACCTTGGGGGGGGGGTGCTAACTTTACAAAGGGGCGAAAGCATATTGAAAAGTCGAAAACAAAAAAAAATTATTTAAGCAATTATTAATTTACAAACTAACTAAACTTTCTGACAGAATAAAAGTAAAATATACATTTACACTGATATAATACACTAAAAAATGTTTTGTACTGTAAAATGTATTTATTATTAATTTTCTAAATAAGTTAAGAACAATTTTAATAGTTACCAATGAACACCATAGGCCATATATAAAATTGTGCTAAAAATTAATTCATATCTTAATAGTTAGTACAGTTTATTATTAATTCCTTTTAACTGCTTATTAAAAATTATTCAATTCACTTCCCGATGCCACTGTTTTCCATGTACGCGTGCGAATGTAATATATTGGTGTGGGGGGAGGAAAAACTAAGCAAATCCTCTGCAATAAATAAAAATCCTTCGCAAACACTGTCAAGGCCTTTTTATTGCATTCCAAAGCCTTCGGAATAGTTTTATAAATAGCACTTTACAGAAAAGATAGTACTTCGGAAAGACATATATATATATATATATATACGTTTGGGGCAATTAATGCTTGGCTAAGTTAGGCATTTATATACTCCGTTGGAAATTAAAAGGTTAAAGTCGTATTGTAGCTTAAAGTATAATATTATTGAATTCAATGTATTGTTATTGTATGCAGTGGGGCGCGATGAAAATTATGATTGAATATTATGTCACAAATATTTAAAGTTTGAGAAGCACTGCTGTACTACATATACTTTTAAAAAGAAGTGTCATGTCAGTACGGGATACAAAGTGTGACAATTAAATTTCCAGACTGAGCATGCCCTAGCCGTTAGGTTTGGTGTAGAAAAGAATTATTTTTATTTATTTATTATTTTTTATGGAATACAGTTGACTGTGATCCTTTTTCCCAGTTCTGGGGGCATGCCTCCCACCCATTCCTCTATCTAGTTCAGTTTGTTTTTCATCCTTGTTTGAGAAAAGTGTTGTTGTGTCAAAGTGACACTATCATAATAAACTTAAAAATCGAGCTGCGCGTAAATTTGTAATTCCTTCTCGAAATTTTTAAAAAAAACTCCAACTGAATGTTTTAATTTGTTGAAAGATTTGTTTGGGGATATAACAGCATATGTCACACTGTCAAATATTTGAATGGCACAAATGATTCTCGGAAGATTGGAAGACTGTTGAAGATAATGAGCGTTCTAGTCAACCTGTGGCATTAAGAATTGGTCACGATCATTGTTTTGACTGATATTAAATGCATCATCTTGATTCAGTGGATATCTCAAGGTCAAATGGTAAACAAGCAGTACTACATTGAGGTCATGAGAAAGCATAGAGAAAGAGTGTTGAAGAAAATGCTAAATCTGCAAAGCAACAACTCGTGGATTTTCACCAAGGCATCGTCCTGTTACAACTCGCGCTTTTTGTAAAACAGTTCTTGGCGAAGAAACGCATTACTCTATTCAAGCATCCGTCGTACCAGATCTCACACCATACTCCTTCTACCTGTTTCTGAAAAAGAAAAAGAAATTGATCGGAACACATTTTTAGTCTGTAGAAGAGGTAAGATCAAAAACGGCAGATGGAAAACAAGTCTGGCTTTTAATTGTCACATCTCGTAATACTATTTTGTAGAAATAATTTTAAATGATCGCAAAGCCTTATATTTTAAATTAAATTTGAATTAATCATTAGTCCGGTGGTATTTAATGGATTTGTGTAACGAGTGGACATAATTGTAAGATTGCGCGTGGTATTATTTCCGCCAATTCGTAGGAGATCTACCAGACAGTACTGGTGTACGCTATCATCTGTTAGGGATCAAACTCACATTGGCATGGTGTGGATTTTTTTAGAGTAGGGTATTAACTGATTTGTCGTTCTCATCACTGGACCAAGGTTCAAAATTATGGTATCCATTTACAATAGCCATCGTGTTGGAGTACCGAATGACTTAAGCGACTATTAAATTAAATCTAGAAATATTCAAGAAAAACACTCAACGTCCAAGTAAAAGATTTTATTCAAAAGATTTACTGTAAAAAAAATTAATACACAACCTTCAAGTTACGATTTTATTTTACATTATATAGTACGAAGTTTAACATTCTTTTAGCCTTATTTTTTTCAATTTAATACAACCAAGACTTTGTGTAGATGCTTTTAGTGCACAAATAAAATGAATTATTCCCAATATTTTTTAAAACATCGTAAGATAAATGGATTCCTATATCAAACTATAAGCTGAATATGATTCATAATTGAACATTCTTTTAGCTTTTACTTTTTATTAATACAACATAGACTGTATGTCAATGTTCTTCGGGATAAAGTAAACTGAATTGTTCTCAATATTTTCAGAGCATCGTGTGATAAACGGATTCCTTAATCCAACTGTAAACTAATTATGGTTCATAAATTAATATTATTTTTGCCATTTTTTAATTGAACAGAACACAGACTTGGTGTCGTGGTAAATTAAAACGAATTGTTCACTAAATTTTTAGAACATCATATGATAAATGGATTCATGGATCAAACCATAAACTAATTTTTTTTAAAATTATAAGTATGACTCGTAATTTAATATTCCTTTGTTTTATTTTCAATCAATGCAACACATGGCAGACTTTGTGTCGATGTTTTTCAGCCTAAAATAAAACTAATTGTTCACAATATTTTTCGAACATCGAGTGATATGGATTTCTATATCATAACTATAAACTAATGTACGGTCCCTTAAAGTGGATCGTGTTCGATATCGAATTTTCAACCTGGATCATTTTCTAAGCCATTCAACTCCTCGTATAGAGGGAATGATGCACATTAAATCTCCTGAGGCTGGGATTTGTCAAGCAATGTGTATAGAATTTTATAGAGGGAGTAGAAGCTGTGTTTTTATTCTTCACTTGACAATGGTTCAGAATTACGATACTTGTTCAATGTCCTCGGATTATTTCAAAAGTTTAAAGTTGGTAAGCATCCAGTAAATTATTCAGTCAAATATTCTTGAGCTATTGAAGACAATTGCATGAAAGTTTGGATTTAGGGATTTGAAGACATTTGATAATTCAAAAATCGAAAATTGTTGAAGTGTTCGATTCGACTTTTTGAAACTGCGTTTAAAATGTCATACTTTATAACATAATTATGTATATTTTTCTTTTTCTTTTCAATTTAAAGTTGGACACTAATTATTGGTGATCTATTGATTGTGTAAACTTTTTCAGAAAAGAAAAAGATCGTTGAATGGGAAATCTTTATACCACCAAAAGCTCCAAAACATTCATTTAACAATAGCTGATTAAGCAATAACTATTCAAAATGAAATTCATCATGCATTTCTAAGTGAAATGTTTTGAAAATTGCAATGAAAACTTATTTAATGATGAGATATGTTTCAAGAAAAAATAATTAAACCTGTAATGATATTTTCTTTTTATGAACTGATTAAATATGTGGAATGAGAATAAATAACTTCATTATAACATTCTAATTCATTTATAATTAGTTAATACTTTTAAATTATTAAGATTGACATCAGTTTTAATATTTCGAGTTATTTAAATATCAATTTTTTCAACTTTTCATATAATATTAATTTTTGAACATTGCTTTATCCTAAATTGAAAAACCTCATGGTGTGCGTAAAGATTATCAGTTCATATTTTTATGGATATCTGTAAGCTTGTTCTTATATATAACTGATAAAACTCTTCAAAAAATATTATTATTTTAATATATTATTTATTTATTATTTATTATTAAAGATTATTATTTTTTCTCGAAAAATGTTTGTTCCTGAAATGTCCAACATTACTCGGAGGTAAAACATATTTTAGAGAACTAATTTATGTGTTTAAAATACTAACTCCAATGTTTTAAAATGTGTTAATTCTTTCTCATTAAAGAGAAAAATAAATAATAAAATAGGATCAAAATTTTAAAAAAACGAACTATTTTCAGATATTTTACAAAAGAAATATAAATGACAAATTGTTACATAATTTATGCATAATATCTCGATTAACGAAATATAGTTTGTTTCGAAGTAAAAAAATTTGATGCTAAAATTTTCGCAAGCCGAAGTAATTTTCCGTAGATATTTAAACTGGCTTCCTACATAAATAACTTTAATTTACTTTGAATGCTATTAAATTTAAAATATGTATGCAATGAATCAAATTTCTATAATTTAACCCGTTCAGGATCATGATCACATATAGGTGATCATGAGTTTCTCCCTCCAGGGCCCACGGTATCATAAATGTATTGTTCTTTCCTTTCTCTGAGGCCCATGTATCAACGGTATGATCACAGTTTGGAACTTTTACATTAATTTTTACAAAGCACTATTTAGCGGTTAAAGTCATTTTTTTTTCGAATAAGGTTTAACAAACTTTTAGTTTTAATATTTGCGTTAAGATAAGGTTTTTTTAAATTAGATCCAGAATATTTATGAATGTAAACAACTGTACATGTTTAGATTTTTCTAGAAAATCGGGCATTTTTGTCAGGGTTTGTGATTTATTACGCTCTGGATTTCTTTTTATATTTTGACTAAGTTGGTAAAAGAAGGAACTCTTATTAGAGTTTATTGGGTATCAGACATTCATAATAATATTTTCAATATTTATTTTATTTGTCGTTCATATTCAGATCAATAATTTTAATATTCGAAAGATATTTAAAACGTAGATCTTCACATAGAACAAACGGGATGACTCATTATTTTACTAAAAAAATAATTTTTCTTCTTACTGTGACTCATTTTTAATTCAGCAAGAACCAACCAGTTTTTTTTCCTTGCTATCACATTTAGAATTGCCACAACCATAAGAATAGAAAACATAATACTTAAGTGATTCTAAGAAAGCAAAAAGCATTATAAGGAATTAATTAAAAATAAAAAAACGATACACACATTAGCTGTAAGATTTGTATCCGTTAGAACCACATCAAGTTTATAAGAGAGTAAATTTATTGTTTGATATTTGCCAGATGGTATTTTGTTAATTTTGCAACAATTTTAGTTTAATCATCGGGAGGGGGAATACTTTTTTATTAAAATGTAAGCATTTTCTTTAAAATTCGTAATTGTTTTTAAATATAGCGAAAATATTCGTATTGTATATTCAGATATCATTATATTAAAACAAATTTTAGAGTAGATATCATTTAAGATTTTACATGAATTTTTAAATGAAATTAGGCTTAGGTGGGAAATTCGCCCGGTCCTGTGCGTGCGTATATTGTCAGAACGCGTGAGCTTGGGGAAACGTCTCTTTCTCATTTAGCCAGTCCTGAAGGGGATAAGAATTAATTTTTCCATCCAAATTGACTTAAGTTTCATTTTGAAATTTAAGAGTAATTTTATATTTTGCTGCGTGCGTGTGTAATATATATGTATTTTTAATAAAATCACTGCCATGACAGCAAACATAAACTAAATAAATCGTATAAACACACCCACATAAAATATTATGCTTTTTAGAAGATTTTTTTGCTTGGAAAACATTTAAAATCTTCGGCATCACAAAGTATCATACAGAAGTAAGTATGGAACACATTAGGTAAGGAATAGCAAATTTTAAAGTCTTGAAGGATTACAAATATTTACAATGGTTTTACAGAAATTTTCAAAATGACTTCTAGTTTAAAAATTTGGTGAAAATCTGTAATCCAGTTTATATTTATCGCCGACAAACTTGGAACACAGAAGGAGCACACATGTTCTACATTTTCCTCACAACCAATACTACAATGCTTGAATATGATGAAACTACATTAAATTTGTTCAAATAACATTTAAAGTTATCATGACCAGAGAAAAACTAGGTTCTTTTGTAATTAGGGTAAAATGATGGTGTGTGATTCTCTTATTAATGAATTAAAAAAAACTATTTGCTAAGCTCCTTTTGTTTGAAATGAGATATTCTTGGTTTCAAAGATTCACCATTCTTTCTCTTATAATCTTCACGTAAAAGGATTAAGGAATGTTAATAGCAATGAGAAGAATATTAGTAGGCAATGTAAAAGTTTTTAATAAGCCCTCATATTCATTCGCTCACAGACTCAGTCGATTATATATTGCACTTTCAACTACTGGGTAAACATTCAGTCTCAGAATTGCTTAGTCTGATAGAACAGTTGCAAAAAATGTAGGATAAAATTAATTTTAATCATTTAATTTCACTAATCTTTAACCGAATACATGTTTTTTCAGTCTCATAAATTCAGTAAAATTGATTTTGAGAAAAAATCGATTTCTCATTCCGACATTTTATTTACCGGGTTTTTTCTTTTAAAAAAAGATACTTAAAAGCAGAACCTTTTTTATTATTTGAAGTAAATAATGGTACACACAATATGAAAAATTGAACTTGTAGTGTTTGAATTTTTAAAAAAATTTTATTTGCACTGAAAGTATACACGTATCACAATGATTGTCACATGAATATTCAGCACAATTGTTTTTTCTGCAGGCGAGACGCAAAGGTATTTGGCATGAAAACAATTCGAATGCTATTTTCTGTCTTTTTTTTTCTCCTATGCAATATTTGGAGAATACAATTTCAGAGGCTTATAAGAATACGCAACAGCAATTGCAACAACAACAAAAAAGTAATTTTGCAAACATCATAATCTCTATAAAAATTCGATTTAATTTTAAATACCAATCCACATCTTAAAGTATCCGACTGGTTGCGACAACTTTTTTAAAGAAAATGGAGATATGGATTTTTTTGTGTTGTTTTAGATTCTTTTAGTACATTTAAAGAAAAATATGCTAAAATTAAGAAGAGAAAAATAAATTATTATAACTAAAATGGAAAAATGGTTACAAATTTACAAAAAAATAACGTAATGGGCCCATTTGTAACAAACAAATGAATGAATGTATGAATTCTGTATGAGCAAATTTTCAATTTTTTTAATTTTGATGTGTTGCTATGTTATTCATTTTTTTAAATGAACTTCAGGATAAGAGATATTTTAATTTTTACAAAAACTAGATAACTTTTTCTTAGTTATAATTATAATCGTTTAAAAAAACAGTGATTATATTAGCATAAGGGACTCTAAATTTTGTAATACGAGGGTGAGTCGGAAAATAAGTTTCCTCTGTCGACTTTGTCAGAGTTGAGTATGAAAATCAAAGCATAGAATAAGACATTAAAGAAAGACATAATTTATTTTCTACATAAGTACCAAGTACATTTAGACGTTTGTCATTCCACTTGATAAGCTTAAAAAAACCGTAGG
Organism: Trichonephila clavata; assembly: GCA_019973975.1. Lineage (NCBI taxonomy): Eukaryota > Metazoa > Arthropoda > Arachnida > Araneae > Nephilidae > Trichonephila > Trichonephila clavata. The sequence continues at coordinate 3,823 of BMAO01009210.1, read as the reverse complement.
AAAACTCAAGGCTATGCATACAGAAGAAGCGTTTATTTTTGCTTTGACTTTTTGGAGGTTGGAACCATTAATGCTATGCGGTACTGTGACACCCTGTCGAAATTGAAAGAGGCGATTCGGAAAAGGTGGCTTGGACTTCTCAAATTTGGCGTTTTGTTGTTGGATGACAATGTGAGACCATACTCGGCGACGGCAACGAAACCATATTGCAACTATGGTTGGGAGCGCCTACACCGTCCACCAACAGCACCAAGTGACTTTCCTGTGATTCCGTCTTTGAAGAAGAATCTTTCCTGAAGGCGCTTAAGAAGCAATGCTGAAGTCAAACAAACCGTTAAACGCTTCTTCCATATGCAAAGTCCAGAGTTTTTCTTGGGGAGCTTTTTGAAGTTTATCTAGCGATATGACAAATGTATCAATGTACTTGGTACTTATGCAGAAAAGTAAAATTATTCTTATCTCAACGTCTTAATCTATGTTTTGACTTTCATAGAGAACTCTGACACCACAATCGACAAGGGAAACTTATTTTCCGACTCAATCGCTGACCCGTTTGATTATTTTCAAAAAATCACATTTCGAGTAAAACGCGTTTAACGAATGTGCATCTTGCTTAAAGAAATGGCATATGCTTTTACTAAAACGCTTGTAATTTTGTCTAGGGAACGTAAAATAATAAACTTGTATTTTAATAAGCTAATAAGATGGCCTATAAAGTAATCATAAAAAATTGTCAATTTTTGGCAAAATTCACAATTTTAGGGTAGTCGGATACCTTAAAATAACAGTTGAGAAATAAATTTATTTAAATATATTGCATTTTTGAAATAATAAACATATATGAATTTAAATAACTAAATTTCAAGTTATATATAAATAAGTATTGGAAGTTTTAGTTTCAAAAAGTACATATCTATTTAAATGAAAGATTTTTTGTCCAGCATGTAGGATATTAGGAATATTATATATTCTAACCAAAAAAAAGCTTCATTTAATGTATACTTGTAATAGTTTTACATTATGTGTTATGTAAATGCATATTTTATTCTGTGAAAAAGTATAGAAAAGTGAAAGTATATCACTTCTCAGTAAATAAATAAAATCCTTCAGCGCCTATCCCTTTCTGTGTGATCGTTTTATGTCTAAAAGTAAGTCTCCTGCATTTATTCTTCTCTATTTACTATTAATGTCGTGTCACTCTACAGAATTGTTACAATAAATTTTTCGATGATACGGCGCTTCATTCCGACGCCTTAGCACTGCTTACCAGATGGTTGACGTCGAAGATGTAATGCCGGAGAGTGAATTTTTCAAAAGAGGTCCAAAGATAGCTGCTTTGTTGAGCATTAGAATACAAATTATACAGAAAATATACTTCATAGATTACGAATACTTTCGATGTATATTTATAGTGCTAAAGTTTTTTAAAATAATTGTGAGGCTTCTTCATTTTTTATTCCTTTTAGTTTTACGTTTGGGCATTTCATTGTTTTATGTTTTCAATTAATATTTATGATTGCATTAATTTATGCAAATATAAAGTTTTAAATGAGCTGTATTTTGTGCATTAGTATACGAGTCTACTTGACTGAAACATTGCACATGCACCCCAGCGCTTAAGGTCGAGTAAACCAAGATAGTCACAGTAAGCCTTGCCTCCATGGGCTGTTGCGCCAACGAGTTCAATTAGTTAAAAGGTAATTTCATAAGCCAATTATCTATTCTTTAAAATTATTATTTTAATTTGAATTATTTTAAATAAATAAATGACAACTTAATTCATATTTCACTAATTTTCATAATTAAAATGCTGTGGATGAAACAATACAAATAAGTTTCCATATATTTCTTAATTTCTGTTTATAGGCATTTTTAAAAAAATTCTGATTTAGTGCATTTATATAGTAAAGATTAATCTAAAATATAACTGGATATTTGAAATATGATTATTATTTTTATAGTTAATGATCCTAAACATCAAGAAGTAATACATGCATAAATATTGAAAAGTATACCATAAAATGTATTAAGTACGATATAAATATACTTCATTTTCATTTTATGCAGTCGTTTCAGCAATGTAAATTTACATAAAGGATTGACAATTATAAATCAGGAACATAAATAACAATAAAAAGAACAATCTGATACCTTATATGTATAATATTATTCAGGAATTGATTGTTTCTACAAAACAATCTGATACCTTATATGTATAAATATTATTCAGGAATTGATTGTTTCTACAAACAATTCTGATACCTTATATGTATAAATATTATTCAGGAATTGATTGTTTCTACAAAACAATCTGATACCTTATATGTATAATATTATTCAGGAATTGATTGTTTCTACAAAACAATCTGATACCTTATATGTATAATATTATTCAGGATTGATTGTTCTACAAACATCTGATACTTATATGTATAATATATTCAGAATTGATTGTTTCTACAAAACAATCTGATACCTTATATGTATAATTTATTCAGGATTGATTGTTTCTACAAGTATAATGACTTAGAGTGGCAAATCGCTTAGAACGTGTTGGCGATGAACTTTTTAATTTTATTTGCTGGCACAAGTGATGATTACATTTGAGCTTGAACAACATCTCTAAACTTCCCATTTTGTCAATGTCAATAATTATTGAATTTAATACTAAAAGGCATCTTTGAAAAAAAAGTATTGCTGAGAGTTCGTGGGTGGTGAAGTTTCAGTCCAGTTGTTTTCTACTAGCCAGTGTTTGAGTCATGTATCATCTAAAATGTCACATGTACTGCTACCGATGACTGTTAAACATGCCTTATACCAGTTTGGATAAGATTCGCTATCGAACTAAACTAACGATTCTACACTACACATTTAACCTAGTGTGTGGTGTAGAATCAAGGTAAGTAGTACCTCTCAAATGATATCATCTTCCGATTACGAATCTTTGTTTTCAGTTTTCTTATTTCTTCTATGGGCATAACAATAAGCAATTAATAAATACACTGTGTTTAAAATTAGGAATTTTTAGATTTTGTTTGATTATCTAAAGAATTACTAGACAGAATTTAATTAAATTTGGCATGTATATAGGGCTGATATAATGCAAAGAAGATAACCATCAACATTTAAACTGCACACGCTCATGATAGTGTACAACACTTATCGAAGTTAGGGATTGTGAACAACAGTTGCCGTACATAACGAAAAAATGGTTAATAGGGAATATGGCCTCTCTTTCAGATAACTAGGCCTCATTCTGTGATTTTATACCGGAAATAAGGAAATTCGTGATGTCTATGGCGATTAATCAACTCGTTCAGCACTCGGTTTCAGCCTGGAATGTTCTAGGAGGAGGTTGCGAAATGCAATTCCTCCTCAGAGCCTCCAAGTCATGCTCTACACGGATACAGTCTTTAACTGAAAATCCATTCGGCGAATGTACTCACTTTCCAGAAATCATTGACAGATGAGGTATAAGTGTCTTGCGTTGTCATCTATTAAAATAAAATCAGGGCCAACTGATTCCGTGAAAAGGTAAGATAGAGCTCCAAGATTTCACCCCTAAGGCTTAAAGAAGTCACACTTGGGATGATCACAAACCCTACGTCTTTGAAAGAGGCACTGTGACTGCTGTAAGGTGTAAGTATGAGGCTTGGCTTTGTGATATTTGTTATATTCTGTAACTGCTGCTTCATACCTTACGACTTCAATGAGTGTTTTAACTGTTGAATTTTTTTCACGCTATTTCAGCCCTATATAAAAATAAATTTAACAAAATATTACAGTAGTTCTAAAGGTAATCGAAAAAATCTAAAACTTATTT